>SNQJ01S0079613.1:22571-33641 GCA_010110895.2 Picea sitchensis | reverse complement strand
AATTATATAATTGTATATATATATATATATATATATATATTGAATATTTGTTATAGTACACACTAATTTTGCATGATTGTTTGTAATTATAAAGTTAGAGTTGCCCTCTAACTTTCTGCAAATTATTGCACCAAGTAGTACTAGTAGAAATGATGTGTACAAGCTGAGGAACATGATCAAGAAAATGAGGATATCATGGACGAATATGATGGGACAAATCAAGTTAATGATCCCATGGAAGAAGATGATGGGACAAATCAAATGATCCAAGATTTGTTTGCTCAGTCGGATGAGGATGGGGACAGTGATGGTATTTATGATGAACCTATATTAGAAAATGCAAATAAACGACTTTATGAAGGCTCAAGAGAAAATCTTATGTAACATCCCCCTCTTGGGCACACCTGATTGAACTTATTCTTTCAGGACACTTTCCTACAAGTGATATGATTCATTATATGATTAATTGTTTTGATTATGGATTATGATGATGTTGTGGGTCTAATGATATGTTATTTATTATATTTATATTGACAGGTGCTATTGAATAGTTTTTCCTGAGTGTGAAAGACTCTGGACCGGTTGAGGATGTCGATGTCATCGATGGACCTCCTTGGACTTTGGATCGAGTTAGGGAGTGGACTATTATGGTTTAAGTGTTTTTGATATTGCATATGTGACATATGATTGGTATATTATGATGTTGATTTTGATCATTGACATGTTTCATTGATGGATGTACATTGACGATAGCTTGCTAACTAGAATCACATTTGGAGTGAAGGGGTCACGCATGACAACTAGAGATATTGAGTGAGAGGTGTGGCAGCATCCCTACCATATCCTACTGGCACTCTCATTGTGGCTCAAATTATAGGTTAACGATTACTTAGTTCGAGAAATCCACAATGTCGTGAGGGAAAACTGTGACAGTCGCTCACGATGATTCTAAGGGGCACACAATAAGGTAGGGTCCTTATTTCTTAGAGGCCATTAGTCTCCCACAAGGTCACCTGACGGAGTATTGACTCCATGGGTTTGACGTCTACCAAAATCATTCAAAAGGTGAGTGGCACCCTTGGAGAACGTAGTGCGTCTTGAAGGGCACATCGTGTAAATAAAACAAGAATGCAGGCGAGTGGAAACCTTGGAGAACATAGTGTGTATTGAAGGGAACATCGTGTAAATAAAACATGAATGCAGGTGAATGGCACCCTTGGAGCACATAGTGCGTCTTGAAGGGCACGTTGTGATTTTTAACTTTGGAAAGTTAATGAACCTAGTACCTATAAAACTATGTCTCCTTAGGACTTGGTCATCCTTAAAATGAATGATTGCATGAGTAAAGTTTAATAATTATAAATTCCATTAAAACAAATTGTCAAGCCTAGCAAATTTGAAGCCTAGGTCTAAGTAGGATTTGTGAACAAAAAAAAACTAAATGGACAAAGGGGGGATGGAGAAAAATTCAAACATAAATAATTAAATTAAAATTTTAATGGAGGATTAAAATGTTTAAAATATTAATTGTTGTCTAAGTACAAACTTGCTAATTCAAAACTTAGACCTAATAGGGGAAACTTAAAGAAGAAGGGGAATGTGGAACATAGTAGGGAATCTAGTCTAGAGAACTTTCTAATTTTGAACTCAACTAGGCTTTAAGAAAGGCGTCAGTCATTAAAAGGAATGTAAGGGAATAAGGGGACATTGAGGAGTGTTTTTAGGAACGCTTTTAGGTGGGTGAAGGAAATTTTCCATTTAAATTAAATAATTAAATGAATTTCTGGTGCAACTAAGGGATCGGGTGACATGTGCATGGGGGAGGTTTATCCTAATTAATTTTTAATAAAAATAATTTAATGAGGGTTGTTGGGCCCTTTGTTTTTGGATAAGAAGTTGTGCAAGAAGGACTACAATCCAGTTTTGGCCTAGTATGAGTTGCGCAAGATACAGAAGAAGTTGGACAGCGGCACAAGGAGAAGTAATAGAAATCATTTGCAAAAAGGACATTGCAACACCAACAAATAAAAATCAGTTGCAACAGAACAAGAAAGCGTGCAAACCAAAGCCACAAGACATGAACTATCTTATATATAGAGATGAATATAATTGTAAAAGGGTTGGTTGGTTTGTTGGTTAGTATCGCAAGTGTAAGTCTTGGTCATAGTTGTGGTTGTCTACTATTGAGAAGTCAGGTTTTGAGTTATGTAATGTAATATGAACACCATTTTGGGAATTAGATCTCTGTGACATGGGTTCAAAGCCAGGAGTCTGTAACAAATCACTACTTTGTATCTCTGAGGTTGTAATTGAGAAAGATCTAAAGATAATATATGAGAAGGATCCAAAATTTCAAAATATGTTGCATCATTCTGTGTTTATATTATTGCGTTGTATCTTTAAAGTACTTATTTATGATTCATAAGTTATGCATGATGTTTTTGTGTTTGAATGCTTTCTACAACCTAAGTAGCTTCCGTTCTTGCATACATGAGTTCAGATCTGTTCTGTAGTTAGATGTCTTGCACAAGATCAATATGAATATTGAAGGTTTTGTGAACCCACCTAAGTATTCTCCTTTCCCTTCTCTATCATTTTGTCTCAGCATTGCTTCGGGTGAGACTTCTTCTCTTCAAAGGAGATGAAAATGCTAGCGCTCTAGAATACATGGTACCTTTTGTTGGTAACCTGAGAAGGACCCTGGTATGGTCAATCTCACACAAACAAAATGGTTATGTTGTCACGACTTGTATTAAAAGGGAATTTGTAAGGAGGATTCTTCCACAGATTCACAGATCTAATATTGACCAATGGTGGGAGAGAAATTGTGACACCTTCATATGGAAAGAAGCGGAGCTAAGGGAAAAATCTGTGAAAGATACTTGGGAGGTAGTCTTTTACTCACAAAGATCGAGTGACTAGTACGAGATATTCTGGGTTAAGTTATCGGAAGAATTTTTCCACTTGATAGATAGGATCGAAGAAGCTCCAGATTTCCAAGAACGAGTCAAGAGGACATGTACTTGGGATACAAAAAATATTGCAGCACTTCATCGGCTGGATCGTCTAGTCACACGAGCGATTGTAATAGAATCTTTCCAAGATTTTATTCACAAGTTTATAGAATTTTATATGGATGGTTGGACGGTATATATTTTTCTCAAGGAACATGTAGCACTACTATGTATGATGTTTGACAGATGTAAAGAAATGTAGATATCGTTGAATCTCAGAAAATGTATCT
This sequence comes from Picea sitchensis, assembly GCA_010110895.2. Lineage (NCBI taxonomy): Eukaryota > Viridiplantae > Streptophyta > Pinopsida > Pinales > Pinaceae > Picea > Picea sitchensis. The sequence continues at coordinate 30,397 of SNQJ01S0079613.1, read as the reverse complement.
TCTGTGTACCACATGGAAATTTTTTAGGCCACATAGTATGTCGAGAGGGAGTGCTGGTAGACCCAACCAAAGTTGCAGTTATTGTGAACATGTCTCCACCTACGATTGTTAATCAGTTGCGCTCCACACTGGGGCAAAAACGATACTATTGCATGTTCATCAGAAGATATGCAAACATCATTGCACCACTGCAAAATATATTAAATAAGTCCAAGGTGTTCCACTAGACCCCAGAATGTGAAAAAGTGTTCAATACCCTAAAGGAGAAGCTCAACACAACACCTATTCCGATATTCCCAAACTGGGAAAATGAATTTCATGTCCACATAGATGCTTCAGGCATTTCCTTAGGAGTTATCCTAGTGCAACCAGGAGATGGAGCCATGGATAATCCTATCTATTTTGTGAGAAGGAATTTATCGCAAGCTGAGTGCAACTACACAACGACAGAAAGGGAGGGTTTAGCCATGATTTATGCTTTGCAAAAATTTAGACATTATTTATTAGGTTCTCATTTTAAGTTCTTTACTGATCATTCTGCATTGAAATATCTAGTTAACAAATCTGTGTTGACAGGGAGAATTTGTAGATGGTTTCTACTATTTCAGGAATTCTCTTTTGAAGTTATTATTAAGCCTGGAAGATGCAACGTAGGACCTAGTCACTTGTCTAGATTATAGTCAGGGGAAAGTGGTGGAGCAGTTGACGATCAGCTCCCAGATGCAGAGTTGTTTTGGGTTGAGGCCATAACAAAGTACCTAAAAGACATAGAAGTCTTCTTAAGTACARGAGCCTTCCCAGAAACGTATTATGCAACCCAGAAACACCATATGGTGGTTAGAGCAGTGGATTATCAATTGATTGCAAGGAAATTGTATAAACTAGGACTAGATAGTATCCTCAGGAGATGTGTCTTGGATCACGAAAGGCAGGATATACTGTGGGAGTGCCACAGTGGATTTGTGGGAGGTCATGTAGGAGGAAAGGCCACTACGCAAAAATTCCTCCAAGCTAGACTATGGTGGGAAACACTCTTCAAGGATGAAAAGGTATATTCTAGATCATGCGATGTGTGTCAAAGAGTGGGTAAGCTGTCAYGACGAGATGAATTACCACTTCAACGAGTTCAATCTCTATACGAATTTGAGAAGTGGGCGGTTTATTATATTGGACTGATCAATCCCAYAGCTAAGAATTCAAAGGCTARATACATTATTACCACAACTGACTACCTTACACGTTTGGCTGAGGCAGCAGTTGTTCAGGACTGATCGATYAATACTGCTACTAGGTTCATTTTTTAGAATATTATCACTCAATTTGGATGTCCTAGGAGTCTGACCAGTGATTAGGGAGCTCATTTTATCAGTAGTATCATAGCAAATCTTACAACAGAGTTGTTGATCTAACATCACAAAAGCATCCCCTACCACCTGCAAGCCAATGGAACAGTAGAAGCATTCAACAAGATTCTAGAGAGAGGGTTAACAAAGCTTTGTTGTGCAAACAGGGAATATTGGGATGACAGAGTTCCAACAATATTATTGGCTTACAGGACAACCATAAGAAACTCCACAGGTACACTCCATTTCAGCTAGTTTATGGGAAAGAGGTTGTGGTGCCTACAGAATTAATTACTCCAAGTTCGTACATTGCACACATCACACACATGTCGAAGGAAGAATCAGTTGCACAAAGACTTATAGAGTTACAAGAAATTCAAGAAACCATATTTTTAGCAAACTTCCATTAGTCAGTTGAGAAAGAAAGGCAGAAATCTTGGCATGACAGACACATTAAGACTAAATTATTTGTGCAAGGAGACAAGGTCCTAGTCTATGACAGTTGTTACCAGAAGCATCCTGGAAAGTTTCTCATGCATTGGTTGGGACCATTTATAGTTGTGGGGATCTGACCTTTAGGAGCAGTCAGACTTGCGTAACTAGATGGTATGTTGCAGTTAGTATGGGTGAATGGCGCTCGCATGAAACCCTATATGTCTCAGAACTAAGCTAAAAGGATTATTGCTCTAATCCAAAGGAGCATGTATAATAGTTAGATTTGATTTTTCTGTAATTTTTGTAAATTCAGTTAATAAATTCGATGTGTGCAGTGTTGTGCCACAACATGTAGTTCATTTCATTTTATTCTTAAGTGTTGTTTGATGCATAACTGCTTACTCAACATCGTAGGATTAGAAGCATAAAGAACCCATTAATGGCAGTCATTAATATGATGGGTACCCCTTCATGGTCAGAGGGAGAATGAATCTGAACGTAATCTGAGTCCATGTGCCATACGAACCCAGTCTAGTCATAGCCTTTATTTCTATTACAGTACCCCGTCTTAATTTAGTTAAGAAATAAATCCGTGATACATGAATATGTCATCGGTATTCACACCGAGATTCCAATCCATCAAACGAAAAGTTCTGAAATTGGCCACATCCCTGTCCAACTTGCATAGTAAATGCCAGAAACGCCTAATAGGATTTACCCCATTAACCCATCCTATCAGACAAATCAGATCCAAGTTGCGTCCATAGGGTCATGATGAAAAAATGTTATTATTGAACTTGCCATCTAAGCCTGGGTATAAGATTCTGAGAAAACGTCATAGAACGCATTGTTTCCAAAAGAACTTAGTGATTTTAGAATTTTGCAGAGTGAGAAAGCCTGTGTAATCCTGAGACCCATAGTTATGACTACCAAATCCTTGTGTCGCCGCAAAATTTGTTGATAACTCAAATCCCACATTGTCGAGAGCTACAAGAAGTCGAGGCACCATGTCCAAAGATGCAGCACCAAATGAGCCTTGCGACCCTCGAGTTGAGGTCATGGGTGATCTCAAGAGGGAGGTGGAGTAGGTCAAGCTCCTTGATATTGACTTAACAGATCCAATCTTGTTCCCCCATATGAACATAGAAGTCTTCTGGAGTATCGCTCCAGACAAGTTGGGAGGCATGCAGTTTGTGCCAAAGATCAAATTCATCAACCTCTTCAACTCAACTATCATGAACCTTAGAGACTTACCAGTGTTTAGTACCACTGGAAATGTTGTGTGGTGCACCAAGTTCCTGATTAGCAGGGTGCATGACAGAAGTCATTGGTTGGATAGGAGGTATCCAATCCATGTCGAAGACATCCACCAACTTACTGGATTGTCCCTCAAAGGTGAGGACGTGTCTAAATGATTCCAGAGTCCCAGTAAGCATGGAAAAAATAAAGGGGAGCCCACCCTCTATCAAAGGTTCCACACACAAAGGAGGGGCGCACAGCCAAAATCGACCCCATACTACCAGAGAAAGTCAGGACCGGTTGCTACATCATAGCCAGCAAATTCATGAGGTCGTATTACAAGGGAGAATGCATGTTGGATGCATTATTAGTAGTCAATTTTTGTTCCAATGGTGTTTTATTCAATTGGTGTAGTTACCTGATGGAGAAACTACTCATGGCTTGCAAGGAAGCCCAGGAGAAGGGAGGCACCTTCACATATGGATAGTTGTTGTTGGTGTTCACAATTATTAAGTGGAAGCCACCCGCTAGAAGAATGTTGGCGCTAGCAGATAAGGGGTGCCTTGCAAAGATGTTTGAGCCTTGGCATTCCAGGGTGGACTCAAAGAATACAGCCTTCAACAACATGGTGTTCTCCAAGTGGTATAACGGGCTCATCGACACAATGCAGAGGTTGTGCATTCTTCAGGAGCTCCTCAACTGCAACATGAGGAACATCGCCTTCAGCATGAACCGACATCATACATTTGTATGGTTGAGGCATGACAACAGGGAGGACTTCCATTCAAGGATGTTGTCATTCTACTTAGATGAGGAGGCCTTTGACAAAGAGGTAATCTCATGATCAGAAGTTAATTGCAACCCGCGTAAGTCGGAGATGCACTACATTTTTCCTGTCTAGTTGTTGAAGAAGAATGGAAAAGAAGCAGGGGTAGGACTGAGCTCAGGCTCAAATGTTCCAATGAAAGAAGCTCTAGAACATACGGACTCTAAGGAGGAGGAGGAGGAGACATAGCCACTAGAGTGGAAGAAAAGAACATTTTTGATCTTCCCGCAACTGCTAAAGAAACCCATGTTGACGGGTAAGGATTTCAACGAGATGATGAGCGTTGAGTTCATTACCGAACCAGTGGAAAATAAATTCAGAACAGGGGTCTCACTGAGCAAAGTTATGAACCCCCAACCCATTTCATTCTTCACCCCTTGTTCTCACTTAGCGGTCCAAGCAACCCCAATGATACATATTTAGGCTGACCCTGAGCCTGGCACCCTTCCATCCACCATCGTCACCAAGCACCCTCCATCACCACCAAAACCCCACTCGCCAACCCCAAAAACCACCAGTCCTCCCCAAACCACTAATCCAGAGTCGATGCAGCTCGATCCCCCAGAACAACCAGATCCAGAACTTCTAGAAACAAGCTCAGACTTACCTGAGTAGAGACCAGAAATTTATGGTCCAAATCCAGAAATACCTGAGCAAAGATTGTATTTGATTCGTCGGAACCCTGGCGTCCAAGACCAGCAGATTGTAACTTTTTTCCAGCACAAATACATTCAAATGATAGAGGAGCCGCAATCTCAAATCATCCAACAAATTTCCTCAATGGCCAAGGTTGAGGGTGCCTAGGGAAGTGCAACTCCAGAATCAAAGACACACAAAGAGAAGGAGCTACCAGAGGTTCAAAAGGAACCAGAGTCAACCTTCAGGCAAAGTGCGACATATGCGAAGGAACAGATGGAGTTGGTTCTCCAGAATCCTCAACAGTGCGTAGAGTTGTTGCAACTCTGCCTAGATATAATAGAGGTTCTGACACTCCTACCATCGGTCTTGAGGTTGAGGCTTGTGCTAGGACCATCCACAGGGGAGGAGGAGGTAGAGACCCCTTCAAAACATTCAACAGCCAGTGGACTTCCACTGCAAACCCGAGCACCCAGGGATACAACCCCATCTTCTGTTGACCTTGCACAATGGCCAGCAATACACTTAGTTGGAATTATCAAAGAATCAATTGATCAACTAGAGTAGAGGCTCTGACAGGTGAAGAGGTCTGCAAAGTTCACAAGGGAGGAATTGATCCTTGCGCAAACATGCAGAAAATGAGAAGAACATGCAAAGATCTAGGTCGAGCACATACTAGATATAGTTCAAGAAAGTCTTGTTGAATCCTGGCCAGAAATTCAGAAGGTATCACCCCAACTGCCTGAATCCAGTGATGCAAGAGAACTGGAGCATAAGATTGAACTGATCCAAGGAGCATGGTCAAAATTGGCCATTCACGCCGAGCATTTGGAAGTGAAGTTTCAGAAAACTCATCAGGAAGCAGAGAAGCAGCCTCGGAAGTAGAGTAGCAGCCTCGGAAGTTGCAGGAGCAGATGGAGAAGATAGTGCTAGAAGGAAAAAATGCTCGAGCAGCACTACATAAGCACACAACTAAGTGCACAAATATTTTCAAAGAAGTCGGTGATTGGATGGGAATCATCGTTAGGTGCAACCAGACCTTGGAGGATGTGTGCACTAGAATCTAGGCGTTGAATGAAGAAGTTGTGGCTATGATGGATCCGTTGGAAGAGGGGATGTTGAATATGTCCCCAACTAAGATGGAAGCGTAAACACCCTTGCTTGGGGTAGGGCGAGGTTGGGATGGATTCATGGCCTAAGAGAGGGGAAGGTTTCTTTGATGAATGGGGGAATCAGAAAGAAATGGACTCAAGAGACAAGCGAGCCTTGAAAAGAGCCTCCATAGTTGAGAAGTGGTGGTGCGGAAAAATAGCAAAACAATCCGAGAAGTCGTGGAAAGAAGTTATACCATGAGAAGTAGAGGAAATACAGATGGAATAGTTGTGGAAGATGAGAATACAAGAAATATTGTCCAGTCAAAGACTAAGTGAGAGAAGCATAGAGAGAAAGGAGTCCCCAAGAGGGTGGACAAGAAGGAGAAGGTGTAGAAGCAAGAGAGGAGGAACCCAGAATGGATCTTGAAGAAGAAAGATAAGATTCATCCCTAATGACAGGAAAGATCAAGAATCTGGCTGAAGAGACCACTCCAGTAGAAGAGAACGAGACCCCCCGGATCAAAGAAAACCTCCCCGATGCCATTGGCACCAGCCTCGAATCGCCCATACCTTCCATGCAAGTGGTAAATTCGATACTACCCTCTTATGCCAATTATGTTCTAGTACAATTAGTTAGTCAGTCACAGTCAGGAAGTGAGAGTATAGGGAGGATATTGGGATCCCCTGGTAGGTCACAAGCATGACCGTTAGGTTTCATTTTGATAGCAGCAGCAAGATCAGCAATGGTTGGTCACGCGGGAGGTTCGACTTCTTGATACCTAGAATTATTGGGTAAGGGAGATTAATATGTTGAGCAGCACTGATTCTTGTGCAAAGCAATCTAGAGATCCAAAAGGACTCCGGATGCGAATAAGTTGGTTGAGTTCCAGACTAGCTTGAGAGGTCACGCTCTCAAATGGTACATGAATATTATTGAGACATGGGTGCCAAGAATGCAAGGTCAAGTGTTCACACTTGGCCAGGTACGGACAAGGTTCATAGCAGAGTTTAAGCTACCTCAGTCATAAAAATAGGCTCTGTCTGAGTTGTGTGAGATTCAACAAAGGGAAGGTGAATCATCCTGGGAATACAACTTGAAGTTTAAAGATGCTATAGGGAGGTTAGCACATCCAATCCATGAGTAACATCAAAGAGAATGGTATATTCAAGGATTTATACCTATGACACAGATTCTACTAACGCAATAGTGGATAGCCACTTTGACAGATGCCTTGGAACAATAAATGAAGATTGAACCCTAGCAGGATATCCTGGGAGCCTGAGAGTGACCAAACCCCCAGCAGATGCAAACTTGGTGAAACTACAAGGGAAAATATCAGCGCTTACAAAAAAGATTCAAGAACTGACGATACCTAGACCAGGATGACTGCAAGTCTGGTGTACCGGATGTTACACAGAAGGACATATGGTAAACGAATGTCCACAAATAAGGGGAATGGGACCTCCTCAGAATCTGATGGGACCCCCACCAGGACCCATGGGAGGAGTTGCACAAGTATCTACGAATTTACCATTCCATAACCCCACTCCATATCATGCTTTTCTAGGGAGACAAGAAGCACCAACAGTTGAGTATTGTGAGATTTCTCGAATCCATGGGCATGGGTCGAGACAGTGCCCCATCATGTAGAAATATTCAACGGTATCAAATATTGTACACCGTGAGTTTTGTGCATCTACCACACATACTACCAATCAATGTAGAGCATTGGATGCACTTGCAGATAGGTTGGACCGAACAACATTCAGGGTGAATGAAAAACCCTTAGGGACCATAAAGATGTCGAGGAGGTGGAGCTAGAGGATACTTCAAAGGAGGAAGAACCGAGGGAAGAGGACCAAGAATATGTTATAACTGTGATGATCAAGGCCATATGGCTAGAGATTGTCCTCATCTAAGGCAGCCATGGTGCTCTCACTGCAGAACCAATGGGCACACAACTGAAGACTACCCAGAACTAATTATAAAAGGGAAGATCAACTACATCAATGAGGAACTAAACTCATCAGTTCATAAATCAAGAGAGTTAGTAAAGGAAAATTTCCCAACCTCAATATTGTCACTCGAGGAGGAGAAAAGACAGGAGTTGATGCAGATAATCTACCTCATATCCAGAAGCAAACACCTAGAGAAGATAGGTATGATCCTCTGAAACAAAAGTTGTTCTTTAAAGATTCCATAGAAGTATTTCGGAATATCCCTAGCCCTGAGATGCAAGAGAAACCCCCACA
>SNQJ01S0079612.1:24749-35876 GCA_010110895.2 Picea sitchensis | reverse complement strand
GATGTTGTCCTCTCACCCACTTGATGTTGTTGATGATGTTGTTCTCTCTCTCTCACATGATGCTGTTGAATAATACCCTTCTTGTTAAGGGGGAGTGTTGAAATAATGTAACAGCAAAGAGTATTCTTATTATTATTGATATATTATTCATAGGATCAATCCCCATTGTGGATTGATCATGTCGGTTATTGTAATAGGACCAAATCCCCTTTTGCGAATGGGTCAAAAGACAATTGTAATAGGCAGAATAAGAAGTCGGCCCCAACAGATATTAAAAAGACCCAGAAATATAATGAAGGTGGGTTTACCCACCCAGTTTGAGAAGTCGGCCCTGCTAGTGAAGAGACGCTTCACACGTGCCAGTCTTGTATAAATAAGGAGGCTAGCGCCTCACTTAGACACACAACTCACTTGCTCATTTGAGAGACAAGTTTAGATCTGCTGTTGGAGAAGAAGGAGAGAGAGAGTGGCGCATATATGGGAGAGGACTATCTGTATCAACTTAAGAGATCTCTTGGCATTGTATTGGCTATCTATATTAAGGAAGTTTTGCTGGGTTTTCTTCCCCTAGAGGGTTTCCCAAGATAAATGTTGTGTCTCTTGTGATTGTGTATTTCTCAATGATCTTGGATTATGCTATTGTTATCTAATGAAATGCAAACATCTATAATAATGGCTTAAACATTAACATATATGAGTCTAATGAGTGAGGTTAAGAACCCCTTCTAAACTCAACATTAAATTAGAATTGTTTATTCTTCCATGTGGATGTGAAGCGCCAACAACAACAATTCCAAATCCCAGCTCCATACAAAGAGGGTTTTCACAAAATACAAATGCCATGTGAGTGCCAACAAAGATTCACACATGTCTGACACCAAGGCCAATGTGTGAATACCTACCCCATGCTACAAAAACATCAACAATTTATTATTCATTTTAATTGTTAGTTTGGTAGGAATTAAATTAGTTAAATATCTTACACAATTACATACAATGAATTAATATGGAGTAAATGAATCACTAAATGAAATTTATTGTTGTCTAAAACTCTGAGTCAGTGTACAGTGTAATTTATTCAAATAGGAGGCTCAAGGATTGATGTAGACGTTGGGTTGAGTGCAACACTACCATTGGATTGTATTTTGCAATGAATCTCATTCGATGGGGGAAATGCTCTAGTTGTGCTTCTATTTCGCTACCCAAAGGGATTGTGATTCTTCCTGTGAAGTTCCAGAAGCAAGATCTTGTAGACAAGTGTTCAAATCTTCCATCTCCACGATAATATGTTAAATTGTGACTTTGATTAAGAGAGAGAGGGACTCGTTGGTGGTTCCATGATTCCATCAGTGGAATGGCGAGTGAGCATGTAGCTGGATGGAACAGATTAATCCTACTTCGAAGTAGCTCCAGTGCTCCACTATTTTTAAAGGCATCTCTGAGATGATAAAGGGGTTGGTCGTTGAAAAAGGGTGGACAACTCCAATATCTTGTTATCGGGCCGGCAACAGACCGACTTAAAGAGCCCCTTTAAGTATCTTTGAGGAAAATATCTTAGTTTTCTAAACTCTCTATTAATTCAAAAGCATACTAGATGGGGAACCCTGGAGACCTTGTAAATTCACGTTGAAGCATGGTTGGAATACCACTACTTGGGACTCTGTTGGGCTTAAGAGCCTTCCCTCGCTGGGGAAATTCGATGCTCGATTCATACAGTTCACTTCCTACCACAATCACTGGAAAAAGGAGGTCAAAGGATTATAATACTCAACTTCGGGAAGAGGACTCAATGAGTTTTTGTTGGGGTCGTTCACTCACAAGCATGTTATGTTAAGAATGGGATGTTGCCCGGGACTTGTGACTTTGGCCGGAGTGTAGCCCCTACTACCCTTAATCCAAGTAAGTTCAGAGATCTTTAAATCTCTTACACTCTTATTTTTATAGTTTTTTTTTTTTTCATTAAGAGGTCTCTGCTACAAAGTCTTCATCACTATTAACTGACCTACCTAAAATTTCCCATTGATCTTCATGGACCTATGTTTATATACTTTAAAATTTCTATCAATACATTCCAAAATGAAAATTTATGATGGTGAAATTTTCATATAACAACACAAAAAAATTTGACACTCATGAATCTGCATAAAACATAAAATGATGGACATGAAAAACAAAAGGCCCTCGTTAAATTTTCACTTGATAGGAAGGGTAAATTTGAAATTTCAGGCCCGAGACTTAGGATTTCATATAGGTGTATATACATAGCAACAATAAACACAAATAATTGGAGACAATAATAATATATATTAATGATATTAGATATTAAAGGGTTTTTATAAGAGCTCAAGGTAGGTTATTAACAATACATAGGTTAAGGTCCCCGAGGTGTAGGACAGTTGGTGACGGAGTGTGTTGTTAAGGAACTCCGTGATGTTAAAGTCATCGATTCGAAACCTGCAGGGACAAAAAATCCATCCATGTTAAGAGTTGGTGTGGCTCACGCCGGGTGCGATCCCCAGGTGATTTTGACAGCTTAGATGCCCCTGAGTCGCGGTTTCTCAACCACGGGCTAGTTCCGCAGGTCACAAACAAACTAACAAACAAAAAAAAAATACATAGGTTAAGTTAATTTAATATAATGATTATATAGCGTCTTAAGTTGGTTAATGTAGATAAAGTGATTAATCTCTAACATCAATATTATATCATAGTGTGCATGTTTTCACAATTCCTCATAACTCTGATTTAGATTTCTGGAAATAAACTATGTATGGAGTTTATGAAACGTCCAACATTTCTAGTTGACACTCCACCCATAATCATGGACTATTGAAGCAACAATGATGGGTGGAGTGTCCACTTGAAACGTTGGATGTTTCATAAACTCCATACACATTTTACTTCTAGAAATCTAAAGCATCATCAACATTATATTTTTTGAACAATAATGATTATATTTGAATTAAAAAGATCAATTTTGTGGTCGTATAAAGGTTACGACCATACTCGTAAGCCTTGATAGTACGCTAGTGGAAGAAGTTTTATCCTTTTAACCTTCCAACCACAAAACAAAGTAAGGTGGAAGGTAGACTCAATGCTTCACAAGCTTCTTTCTCTCACTAACACAATTACTTGGACATTGCTTGACAAATTGATACCTAAAAGGATATATTGAAAGAAATGCTTAATTTTCAGACAAACATAATAGAGAGTGACCATATTTCACAAGCAAACACTATGAGCCCAACACTTTGTTTCATTCAACGTCTCTTTCTCGAGCTTCTTTCCTAGATTTTATGCCTTTTTGTAAAGGGAGGGGAGTCAATCGTTTGTTTAACAACGCCAACCTAAGAGGGGGTTTGGGGCTCTATCTTTGACACTTCCTGGGAAGGGCTACCTCTCCTTGCTTTGTCTCCTCATTCACCATCAACTTGTTCTTGTTGCTCTCTAGTTCCTCCTCTTCTTTGCACTGACCCTCCTTATTGCAGTCTTGCCCAAGATCATTTGCACTGATGTTTACATCCTTCAAAATCTCTGAGTGATTTGTTCAGGGTCTAGATGGGGGTAGGGAAGAGAATTTGGTCTCGGTGGACGAAGATGTTGGCTCTTTGTGCTTCCTTATTTCATGGTTTGCATTGGTTGTTAATGGTGAGACTCGAGGTGTTGGCCCTTTCTTACAACCTTTTCCAAAGTGGCCATACTCATGACAAATATTTCACTTGAATGGGAGTTTCTCATAATCAAACTCCTAAAGATGATACCATCCAAGATTCAGTGGAATCACCTTCGACATCCCTTCTTCAAGGTCTACTTCTATATAGATCCACACCTGATTATTTGCATGCCTTTGGTACAACTCTATCCAAAAACCTTCTGATGATTGTTTCCAATGGCTTGGAAGGTTGGATCATCCCAAAATATTAGCAGAGGGCAAGGAAGGAAAACCTGCATTGGTATTGACTTTGGGATGTTCTTCTTGGGGTTAAAATCAAGTGTCCATTGATTCTAAAAAATCCCTCGAGGGCACAAAAAGTAAGAGCCACTTCGAAATATCAAAATATTTACGCTCCTTTAGAAGGAACATGAAAGCAATGTAGCCCTATCTATAGAGGAAGAAATTTAATGACCATTTCATTAATCAGAGCTAATATTCTTCCAATGATTGCTCTAAAATTTTTGGTTTGTTCATTGCCCCATAAATTTGCCAACAAGTGTCATCTTTACAAAGAAAAGGGCCTTACACTTTGCCCCATAAATTTGCCAACAAGTGCCATCTTTACAAAGAAAGGGGCCTTACACTTTGCCCCATAAATGTGCTAAAGAGTGTTATTTCTACAAAGAAAGGGACCTTACACTTGGGAGACAAAGGTGAATTTTATTTCTAAAACTTCGATTAGTTTCTTCACAAAGTGTGCATTGTTTGGGTTTTGGTGGGTGTCATGTTTAAAATCTTCAACTATGAACTACGAGGGCCCAAAATGTTGTGGCCTTTATTGCAAAGATTAAGTCCTACTCTAAATAAGCCATGGTAAATATTGTTTTGCGAAAATAAGCTCGATTGTTGGGGTCAAAACCATAGCATTAGGATGGGAAGGAGTGTCTCCTCATTTCTTCCAAGGATACTCCACCTAGCAAGGAGACATTCAAGAGACATCACAGCCTCAACTTGATGATGATGATGATGATGATGATTAATGTCCATTGAGACCAATTGGTCTATCGAACCTTGAGAAGGTAAGAGATTACTTCAATTTCTTTAAAATTGTATTTCTATGCTAAAAAAACATTGAAAGAAGAGTTCTACGATCATCGTAGTTTTGATGACTTAGGAGGTTACGAAGGTCGGTAATGTGGAAAATATTTTTAAATTGGGATCTAATATGGTTATAGGTAGATCAATCCAAGAGGAAGTGTTTTTCATCTTCTACCCGCTTAGTGTCACAAAGGTGATATATTCTCTCGTCCCATGGTGTTTTGGGAGTTGTCTAATTCTCAGTTTCACTATGTAGCTCATGAGAGTTTGTTCTTATTTTACCAATGTTGATTTTGTTCTTTGCACTTTTCAAAACAAAGAGGTAATTTTGATCTTCTAAATTAGGGTTGACCACCTCCTTGTAGTATCTTAATTTCCTTTTATGAACTAATTCTTTATCACACCACATATTCTCCTTAAATTTATAAGTGATAATATTTGTAATATTATCGATATTCTGCATGATGAATTCTTCTTGTATTCCCCAATGATTTAGCCAAGATTTGGCATCTTTATGCCATCCATGCTTAAGCCGCTGGTGGTTTTGACTAGAGTTTCAAGCAATTTTGGGGAGCCTCTTGTCATCCATTTTTTTTAATCATAACAATGATCTCAATGGGGGGAAGGCTTGCTTCTATGAGGAGCATGGGATAGAGTGTATTGCTCTTAATTTTGAGATTATAAGTTATAAAATTCTTTTGGATTTGTTCTATCTTTCTCCAGGATTCTCTAGATATACTGCAACCCCAAACTTCACATCCATATAAGATAACTAGAGTGATGAGAGTGTGAAAGAGGAGTCTTCTTTTATCCCAAAGCCAAAGGTTGACTGATTTACAATTGTTTAAGAGCCCATAATAAGATTTCCACCCTCCATTTATCCTTTTTCAACGCTATAGTTCCATCTGAGCTTGTGGTGAATATCGATTCCAAGATACTTGTATGAAGGCACTTCCTCCAAGCTATTGTTGTCATAAACAAAAGTATCATAGGTGATCCTTTTGGACTTAATTAATCTATTTTTAAGGTCATGGCCAAGCTAGACATCAATTGGTGTATGAGACCCCCTTATTTGTGGAAGAAGGGACCCTATTTGTATTTAACATCTCCCCAACACAAAATAACATTCTCAATGTATCCTCGTGTTAATAGAAGACTAAACTTTTATGACTCAAAAGTTACACAAAAGGAGAAGCACAACTTAATTTTGAAGACAACATATGGGTTGGATGGGTTAGTTCACATCCATTGTGTCACCTCAATGATCAACGATGGTACTTGCTAATTTTCTAGAACCACCTAGACATGTGTTGGATTTTTAGAAAAATCGCCTAAATATGTGGTGTCTTATGCTATCTTCAAGTATTTTTCCAAAACCGTCCATTGCCATCACCCTCAAGCTAAAGACAAATAATTGCACTCTTGTTCATTAGATAATCACATTAGTAAGTATCCTTATATTTGGACACTTTAATATGCTCTCGTAGCCTCTATCTAGGAACTTCTCATTGTATGTATGTATTTGTTTGGTGTCCATCTCCGCGACACATCATTTTTTAGCCTTATAACATACGTACACTATCTCTTTTTATTTGGGAATCTAGTTTCATAAATGTGTATAGATTGAGAATACATCTTTTCCATGTCTCCATTTTGGGCTTTCTCTCTCTTTTAACTTCTACAGGTCATAAAAAGTTTTACATAATTTTCCTTGTCCATTTTTTTTAATGATGTATTCCCAAAGAATAACTATCTCAATTGCACTCATACTAAGACCAATAGTTCATTTACTGATTTTTCAACAACATAAACTACAATTTTTCTATATGATATGACCAATTTGAACTTCAAACAAATAAATTACTTAGTATTGTTTCCAATTTTCCTATGCTAAATTGCTATTTCTTGACACATTTTCTGTCGAAATGTTGGATTGATCTGCCCCACATTTTCTCATTGTCTCTAGGGTATCTCTAAAATTTTGCCCCACATTTTCTCATTGTCGCTAGGGTATCTTTTTTACCCATGCCCATCTCTTTGCCACATCCGCTAGGGCATATTTTGCTCAAAAGAGTCTCCTCTACTATTCTAGGAAACACTTGTTTTATAAACTAGGGACATAAATCCGCACATGTTTATGTTCTTGAGGTTTAATGGTTTACAAAAAGTAGAACTTTGTTGGTGGTGATCTATGTCTGGAGATTTTTGTTTTGTTTCATAAGTCTTTATAATGATGTGTTCATGTGTTGGGATTGGGTGTAAGTCGTGTGCAAGAACCAACTAGGTGCAAGCCCTAAGTTATTATGGCAAAATAAAATTCCATCCATGACCTCTTAACCGAAGTGACTCAACTAGATTGATAGAGCATTTCTCCCCATTAATAATAAAAATAATAGGGCAATTTTCACTTATGCTTGATCATGTTGATGAAGAGCATTCAATAAAAAATAGTGGAACTTATCCTCTTAGAAAACCAGGGCCCCTTTCATAAATGAGACTCCTCTTTAGAAAATTGGGTTCTCTCATGAAAACATCGGAGCACTACTCTTCAAAAAATCGCATTCTCATGTGATTTTGGTCTCAAACATGTAAATTTCGCACGTTCAAAGTCTTTGAAAACTTATGAGGGCTCCACAATATGCATTTCTCTAAAAAAGTCACAAAGGTATCATGTTTGTGTTTCAACTTTCATAGGGAGACATGTTGTAACTACGTTTTTTTTCTTTCAATTTCCAATTTGTTTTCATCATTGGCGTTTGATGTATGCTTATGGGATTCTTCTGTCAACATACATTTAAGAAAATTAGTTTTTTTGGATCTTTATTGGTCTCACGAATATTTGTCTGACATGTGTTTTCCATAACATTTCTCCATGTTGTCGATTTGATACACATTGTGTGCAAACAATCATTTTTTTGTTATATTCCACCCTTTGTATTTTCCCTCTCATATCCTTTAACACATACTTATTTGTCCTCTTCATAACTCCACTATCTCCTTGGTCTCTAGTGGTATGTGACCTCCTTCCTAGTCTTCAATCCGTAGTCCTTCACAATCCTTGGAACCTCAATACTTTGATACCATGTAGTAATTTTAGGGTATTCACAGTACACATCATTCTTTTAAGTCACTCATCCTCAATACATTCATTATATAGCACCATAAGTTGTTTAAGGTGGTTATACCACCTAACCAATAACCTTAACATATATATTCTTTGAAGTCACTCATCCCTCAATACATTCATTATATAGCACCATAAGTTGGTTAAGGTGGTTATACCACCCAACCCATAACAAGTTAGGTGGTATAACAACCTTAACCAACTTATGGTGCTATATAATGAATGTATTGAGGGATGAGTGTGACTTCAGAGAATGATGTTAGGTGGTATTTTACACACACACATTAACAAGAATGGGTAATTATATTATCTTCAAAAGACATTGCCACTATTACAATGCAATCCATATTACAAAATTCTTCCATCTTTGGGTGGGATCATTCAATTCTTTATCATAAAAGTCTAGTTGTCTTCTCAAAATACATTCGCTACTATAAACTTTAACAAAATATCTTAAAAGACAAATTACGACAACACATATGCTAACAAAAAACACGAGTCTAAACAAAATTAAGAAATACTTATTAGACTTGTTTCAAAGAATGGACATTGTGGTGGCCCCACTAGATTGGGAGGAATTTGCCTAGAAGGCATTGCTTTCTTCTTCTTATTATTCTTCATCCTACGATACTAGTGTTGGATAGGCCGTGAGAGGGGCAAGTATGGATTCCATTTTCTCCTAGCATGTCTACGAAATTAACAACAATAGTGATAATTCAATTTGTTGTGTAGAACAACTAGAGTTACATGGACCTCATCTTCTAGTTTTTGCATGGTTTCATTCTCCTTGCACGAAGTTTGCTCCATTGTTGAACTTCGCTACTTTATTGCTATCCTCCTAGTGTTTGTTTGTTCCATCACTATATCCAATGAGGCCTTCACAATTCCGCTTCATCCTCCATATTTGTTGAGCCTCCTATGTAATTTGACACAATCAATGAGGATCATAGGTCACTTAGGGCAATGCCTCATGGTGTTATTGCACTGAGAGTTCAACTAGAAATAGAGAGAAAAAATAGTCTCAAGAGGACCCAAAAGGTAGAGGTCCACAAAATTCAACCTCAACCACCCTCGATTCCATATTGAAACCAAGAATTCAAGCCAAATACCATATAATGCAGAGTACACGGGTGAGAGGCATGTCAAAGATCTAGGACTTCAAGGGTGGTGAATTACCTCCTTTCATTTTGTGTGGGGGATGCTCCTTGGTGTGCTTGATAAAGTCTCTTGAATGAGCTTGTTGGGCATTGTATTGAAGTTTGGATTCCCACGTGGAGGGCATGCAAAGGGGTGCTCCATGTCTTCCCAGTGGAACCTAGAACTAAGAGTTCTCTACTCCTTCATGGATTGTCACAAGCTCTCCTTGAGGTTCTAACACCATTTGTTTGCCATCCTCTTAGCTTCAATGTTGTAATGTCTTCATAAATGAAAGAATTGAACAAAGGTGTAGGAATTCGGCATGAGTCCAACTTGATAAGATGTGTGAAAGAGATGGAGAGGAGTGTGGAGCTTTTGAGAGTGTTATTTTCGAGTCACCCACTATGGATAAGTTTAGATTTTAATTATGGAGTGTCAATGTTACTCCTTAGAAGATTGTTGGTGCCTCCGCTTCATTGTTTTTTACATGGCCTAGCTCCCAAACAAAATAACTTTTCTGATTTTGTACAAATGAAATAGAACTTTACCTACTCTTGCCACACCCTGGGTTGGCTTCAAAGGCCCCATCAAATAACATAGCCAATCCACTTTAACATTTTTGTCAATAAATTGTACCTTTTTTTGGTAACCTTGTTCTTAGCTCTATATCAATGTAAAAACTCATAGGACACCTCAACATTATACTATCAGTATGATAACATGTCGACACCTCGACATTATTCTATCACTAGAATATCCCCAAAGCAGGGGAAGGGAAATGCCGAAGTGAAT
Source organism: Picea sitchensis (assembly GCA_010110895.2). Lineage (NCBI taxonomy): Eukaryota > Viridiplantae > Streptophyta > Pinopsida > Pinales > Pinaceae > Picea > Picea sitchensis. Next base: position 26,070 of record SNQJ01S0079612.1, on the reverse strand, counting down.
TGAGGTGGGTTATGTTCGTGGAAAAAAGAGCATCCGATTTTTGCAATATTTTCTACATTCCCAAATTCCTAAAACTCTTTTATAAAATAAAATATGAGGTTTGTGGATTGCAAATAAAATTTAGATGTTGATGATGCTTTGTAATTTAAATTATGTAGATTATAACTTTATAAATTATTCAACATTAGTGACATTTGTAAGTGATTCTAACATTAATGATATTTTTTAATAATATATAGAAATGTTTTAATGTTATTAGCTATTGAATGAAATTGTCCCTCACAAATAATATTATTTTAAAATAGGAACAACATATCCATGAGTGGACCTTAATAGTAATTTATCACAATGTGATTCATTATCCATAAGGAACAACATATCGATCAACCTACCTTGTAAGTATGAATTAATGGTTTTACCAAACAACCAACTTTTAAACTTTACTCTACAAAATTTAGAGCAAATAAAAATCAATTTTAACTTTATGTCTACTTAACTTTTACCACTTTTTGCTTCAAACCTATCACTTGTATCGCTGAAACGTTTAGCCCTTTCAGAAGAATTACACAAAAGTCAAGAAATACCAAAGAATTACATGTCACTGTTTGTGCTATTCAAATCAAAGATGTGGTTTTGTATTATTCTTTCTTCAGAATTCTGGATTGGCCAGAAATTTAAAAGTGGACCGACGGAAAAGTAACTCGGGAGGGAAGATTGCTCCCGAGTTAGCCCACTCCATTGATTTTTAACGAATATGGTATCACACCTCAATTTCATATGGAGTGTAAAAAAAAATGCAGATTTTTATAACCAAAATTGAATTTTTTCATTATTCTCTCGAGTTACGAGAAAGAGGGCTAATTAAGAGCTCCTTTTAATTAGCAAAGTTCGGTCTTCGTCTCCGATGTACTATACAGTAATGTCCCTTTCCAAATAGGAGCTCCAGAAAAGGAGGCTTAATGGTCTAAACCACCCCGTTAGACTATAGCCAGGGCCAAAGAGGGGTAAACAGGGTTACTAGAGGTTACTCTAGTCACAGGTGTTATATTCAGAAAGTGACATTGAGCTAACAAGGGTTAACAACGTTTTTAAGTCACTATGAGCTAAAAATAGAAGTCAACAGTGAATTAGGGTTTCAACAGTGATTTAGGGTTTCATCATGATTTAGGGTTTTGGAAAGCTATAAAGGAAGGGTCAGCCACCTAATTCATCATTATGCAGATTATGACTTGTCATTGAGGAGAAGAGGCGCATCTCAGGAGAGATAGTTCAGTGTATTCCAGGAGGAAGACACTAGTTGGCTGATTTTGGTGTTGAAAGA
>SNQJ01S0079611.1:48693-59357 GCA_010110895.2 Picea sitchensis | reverse complement strand
GCTTCCCTAGCCACTGAAAGTGACTTCTAGCCATCCCATCCTGTAGTGTTTCTCCTCTCGATTCCAATGAGCTATTACACAGAGAGGTTCCTCCAAGTAATGTGCCCAAAATGATCTCTTCAGTGATTTCAATTAACTTATAGCTCGAAATAGTCAAATCATGGAAATCGTCGGAATGCAACGAAACGAAAGACAACCTATGCAGAATGGCTCACAATGATGGAATATGATGATCAATGCAAGATGGACCCCACAATGCCTCTCAAATACCCTTGTACTCGCTATAACATCCATCTAGCTACTCTGGTCATCATAAATCTCTGCACTATGATGATGTCCCAAAGTGGGGACATGTCATAACTAGCCAAAAATGGAGTTGGTTAGTTATAGATTCGGCTATTTTGGATTTATGACTTCCAAAAATAAAACTAGCAGTAAATCGATTTTACTAGATAATAATAGAGTTAATCATGCAGAAGTAAAAACTCATGCATGTTGAACTAATCATGCATGCAACTCATGCATGATAAACTAATTATGCATGCATCTCATGCATGTTGAACTAATCTCCATAAATAAAGTGTCTAAATATAGAACTAACATTGAGTCATGCATGCAACTCATGCATGTTGATCTAAACTCTAGTGGAAGTGTGCACTTGTATAGGAGGAGAATATTCCCATTGAAGGAGGAATATTCAAGGTGAAGTGTTCTTTGATCCTCGTCATTACCATGTTACTAACATATCACTAACACCTTCTAAAACTAGACCTACTATAAATAAGCATGATACAAATAGTAGTCCCCATGAACACTAGGAAAATATGGAAAATGTGCATGTAAACCAAGACACCCCTGAAACACAATTGAGGTGAGAAAAAAAGATGGGTCCCAACAATATGTATCCATGTTAGATACCCATGTAAAAAATAAATTTGGAACCAAAAGATGAGGTAAAGAGGGAAAACCCAATGAGAAGAAAATCCCCCCTCAAAAGAGAATCCTAGATATGTTAGTTTTTATGTAGTTATGTCCTTCAGTCCTGAGATATCTTGCAAAGATTCAAACTTTTTCTTGGTGAAGTAGTCTCATATGGTGTCAAAACTTATTTGGTTCATTGAGATGAGCCCATTCTCTAGCATATGTGCTCACAGGTCATCCTATTTCTTGAATAAACCCTTCGATGTGGTCTAGACTTAGTTTGTTGTGGAAGTAGATTCTACATGGAAAAGTAGATTTGGAGACATTGACAAGCATAATAGTCCATATGCTCAATCTATCCTATTAAATTACTTTTCTTTCAAAATTGTAGAGTTAGGCTCTAATTTAGTTCCCATTGTAATCATGAAGTCCCTTCCTTCATAATAAAAACTCAATTTTGGGCTTCCATTTAAAGTAATGGTGTGAGGATCAGTGACATGGGTTGATCAATTATCTATGGGTTATTCAATCCTTTTTCACCTACAAATAAAATATGTTATTTTCCTTTGTCACCTGGAAAAAACATTAGTGCTTCTACTTACAAGATCAACCTATTGTTTGAAAAGTAAATATTAATTTCATCCATAGATGATTTTAGGGGCAAAATTTCACTCATGGGGGAAATTAAGGGGCCTCCAATTTTTTATTAGGTGAATGTTTTGTATTAGAGTGCTTTTTTAAAACTTATATCATTAGCTCGTAATTTATTTTAGGGGAAAAATCATGTACAGGGTTAGCCCATATTTTTAGGAGGGACAGAGGAAAAAAATTTATATTTCATCCCTGAAATTTGGAGGGACAAGCTTCCATTAGCCAAATTTCTAGAAGTATGGAAATATCTTATAGAATCTTCGCCCTACCATTTGGTAAAATCGGGGTTTATGCTTTAATTCGCCCCGATTTTGTGATATGGGCAGTGGGCTTTGGGTAGCTAGAATCTTCCCTTTTCCCGATTTCCAAAGAACATGGAGATTTCTGAGAGCATTTTGGCCCTCCCACATGGTATAAATTATATGGGATATGACCATATATGCATTCCCTAGTTCACATCATGCTTATTTGAATTTCCCCTTTGGGCCTTGACGGAACAGAGGTTTACAGTTTTACTCTTTGACGTTCCTCTGCTACTGCTTATTTCCCCTTTGGGCCTTGACGGAATGAAAAAAAGGGGGCTTGATTACTCCCTGTTACACATGATTTTGGTCACTCTGGTGATGTCTCTACTAGTGATGTACTCAGGCTCCCATAAGGACTTTTTGCCTGAGAAAAGTGATTGTTGTCTTCTTCCAAAAACACATTTTTAAGATGATTTTGCAGGCTTCCTATATTACAGGGTGCGAAAATCCTCCATTCCTGTAGGCAACCCACACTTGGGGTGCGAACTGTTCGCAATCTGCTCTATAGATAGGGTGTGAACCTATTTTTAATCTTGGAAAAGAGAAGAGGTCACGAAGGTTCTAGAAGGGAATCTTCTAGAAAATGAGTTGGCATTCACATGGTTGGCATCCTACTGACTTCTCAGATTTGGTGGGATCATCCTCATCCATGTAACCATCTCTCCTTCTCCTATAGATTGAAGGGTTTCTCATGGAAAAGGTTAAGCAAGATTGAATGAAGAATTGGTGAAAGAATTGTGTGAAGTACTCTGCCTGGATAGAAGCTTGAAGACTATATTTGGTCTGTTAAGTTGCATTGGATCTTCTTCATGCAAGTGTAGAGAAAGTGTGTGTGTTGGAACCAAGGGTCACTGAAAGGAATATTGCAACATTAGGGCAATCTAGTTGTATCTTCTACTTTCATTTAATATAAAACACCGACATGTCCCTTTCCCATAAAATCACTCTTATTTTATTGCATAACTCCTTGATCATATGCATAGGTTGACATTGAATATACTTTGCTATCTTCACTTTGGTTGGTTTGTGTTGTCTTGGACTTGATTTCACAAGAGCATCAGAGTGAAGTGGGAACAACAGAGACCTAAGGAAGCGATATAAAGGTATGTCACTCATTCCTTCTTAGTAGTAGATTCAATGACTGCAACTTAGTGAAAGAGTCGTGTCCTATCCTGTTTTGTTCTAGATCCATGTGGATCTAGGGAGATCTGTTAGTGTCTGCACCTATTGATTTATCTGATAACACTCCCAATTTCATCCCAAGCACCAGTGACCATATTTTGTTATCCTTCCAACAGAGGAGGACCCCGCTCGCAGCTAGGCGCTGAGGCTCGACCAAACTGAAAAAATTGCATATCTGGATTCTGATTCTCTATGTTTCCATCAAACAAGTGTTGTAGCCGCGGCTTCATAGAGGTTCTTACTTCTTTTCTATTTGATGAACATGTGTCTTTTTACATCCATCCGGTGTAATTTTCATCAAAACTATAATATAAGAGATAACACAATTCAAATAGCATTTAAATTGTTTAATGGCATGAAGGTTTCATCATAGATGATTTCTTTTTTCTTTGCTTACCCCTTGGATACCAATATTTCTTCATGCTTATCCAGTGATCCATTGACTTGTATTTTATTTTGTATACCCATTTTCATCCTCCTATTGGTACTACACATCATACCTTTTTCTCTGGGAACGCCTTTGAAAATAGTTGGAGGGCCTTGTGATTTTATATTAATCATTTTAGTTCTTGGTAACATCCCTTTGATTCTCTTGTTTAGAGAAACTAAGATGAGTCAACTCTATGTCCCAATGAGACTATTCGGTTCCACCTTGATTCATATTACAAATTATTAGTACCTATGTGAGTCATACTCATCTTGTGTTGCCCAATATTAACCTCTAGTTGTCCTAGTGGTTTATTGATATGTCATTTAAAATACGTGTTCCCAATAATTGACCATTCCTAGTGGAATGCTTTCAGTCACTACTAGGTGATTCTTGCATTTATTGTATGAACAAGGAAAGTCTTCAGTACACTTATCATTTCCTTCCCCATTACCTTTTGTTGTCATTCTATGTCATCCACACCTTAATTTCTACCTCATGTTGGATTCAATGACTCACCATTACCTTGCCTCTCATGGGCCTCCCCCTATTGACTTCAAAACATATATTCTATGTGTTTTTCTTAGAGGAATACGTACCTTGGCCTCATATTCATCATTGTTGGGTGCCTTATAATAATCAAGTATAGACATGAGTGCTCCTTGATGTGGTTGTTTCATACATGCTTCACTTCAACTCATCATTACACTTTTGAGAAATATACACTTGACAGTTCAATGATCCAATTGATTCTACCAATTTCTCAAATATTTTTGAGATGCATCATACCTCAAAAGGCAGTTTCCCTTCAAGTAGTCCCCCACATGTTCTAGCATCACCATTTTATTTTAGATATATAGCTCCATTTGTTGTAATTTGAATACTAGGTATTGGAGTTTACGAACACCATTGTCAGCTTTTTGGTCAATTCTGGACATCAATAAAATTTGTTTACAACAGTTTACAGTTTAAATTTTGGTCAATTATGGACATCAATAACTAGCAGTTCCCTTGTTTACAACAATTTACATATTACCCATTGACAATGACTACACCAAATATCAAGGAGTATTTCCAAATCTTTGATCTTGAATACCCTTGCTATAAAAAGACATTAAGCACTCAACAACATGACTGTGACACCTGTAGTAGGAACTATGTCCATATTCAATTAGTGATGCTCATTATGATGTGGACACATAAAATTGTAGAGAAACAGAGCAAGATGAGTTGGTGGATGAGCAACATTTTGAAGGGACAATGTGGAAAAAGGCCAATTCCATTTCTAGTTCCATGAAGAAGGTGAGCATTCCATTTTCAATATAGCCACACATGGGTTTCTTGAATTGTTTTCAAGAGCTTGTGGTTCCCTGCAACTTCATCTTTTATAAAAAAATTATTTAGGTTTGAGTAGGTTACTAACCTTCCTCGTGTGGGGATGGTAGGTATCTTAGAGCCTTCATGAAGTCTGCAGAACTAGATTTTTCTTTTTTCCAGCTTGCATCCCAAAGATACCATTCCTTTTAACTCGATTACAACACCACCAAAATCTATATGCTTATCATAGGAATTCATCACGTTTGTGTAGTTTGATTTGTTTTAATGCCTAGCAATCACATTTCCTCATATTTCATCATCATTTAGTCTATATTAGTCACCTTTTCATATACTTTACTTAGTGTTGAGTCATGGGATTCCTTCTTGCAGTCTCTTCCCCTAACATTCACCGTTGGACTTAGTTCTTTTTATGGCTAACCATTTTACGAGAACTTGGTAGTTAGGTTTCAACTTGTACACCCAAATGATATATTTAGTGCCTGGGTGAGTGTAAATGCCTAGCGTGCCTTTAGAATATTGGCATACCAACTCCCTTACTACCAGTAGGAATGATATAGCAAGTTTAATTGCCTTGTCTTTATAGATGAAATTTTTTCCAGCTTCTACTTGTCCCTAAAATTTGTTTACAACAGTTTACAGTTTAAATTTTGGGCAATTCTAGACATCAATAACTAGTAGTTCCCTTGTTTACAACAGTTTACACATTACCCATTGATAGATTCTACACCAAATATCAAGGAGTATTTACAAATCTTTGATCTTGAATACCTTTGTTAGAAAAAAACATAAAGCACTCAACAACATGACTGGGACACTTGTAGTAGCAACTATGTCCATATTCAATTAGTGATGCTCATTATGATGTGGACACATAAAATTGTAGAGAAAGAGAGAAAGATGAGTTGGTGGATGAGCAACATTTTGAAGGGACAATGTGGGAAAAGGCCATTTCCATTTCTAGTTCAATGAAGAAGGTGAGCATTGCATTTTTCAGTATAGCCACACATGGGTTGCTTGAATTGCTGTCAAAAGCTTGTGGTTCCCTGCAACTTAATTTTTTATAAAAAAAATCTTCAGGTTTGAGTAGGTTACTAAGCTTCCTCGTGTGGGGATGGTAGGTATCTTAGATCCTTCACGAAGTCTGCAGAACTAGATTTTTCTTTCTTCATACAACTTGCATCCCAAAGATACCATTTCTTTGAACTCGATTACAACACCACCAAAATCTATATGCTTATCATAGGAATTCATCAAGTTTGTGTAGATTGATTTGTTTTAATGCCTCACAATCACATTTCCTCATATTTCATCATCATTTGGTCTATATTGTTCACATTTTGCATATCCTTTACTTAGTGTTGAGTCGTGGGATTCCTTCTTGCTGTCTCTTCCCCTAACATTCACCTTTCACATCAAGTATCACATGCAATAGATTAAGAGTGGCAGAGGAGATGGCAAGATGCAAGGAGTAACATCATTAGTGGAAAGGGTAGATCTCAACAAAAGAGGGTTGGCTAGGAGTAACATCATTAGTGGCAAGGGTAGAGCTCAACAAAAGAGGGGTGGCTATGGAAGAGTTGGATGGAAGGGGGCATAGCTAGGGTAGAGATTCAACTCTGTGTAAGGCATTCTGCTTCATCATCTACACTGGAATAAATGGTAATATTACAAAGGTAGAAATTGTCCTTTTTAACAACATCAATCTTAAAAGACATATATTATGTCAATTATTGTACCAGGTTTGACTTCTATTAATAAGGACTTCAAATTTTACTATATAGTATATGCCTATATAATATAGAAAGAATGTGTACATAGACTGCCAAAAATTAATATGAATCAAAACATGTCTTCTTCCAAAAGGCATATAATAGTTAAACACACATTGTTGATTACATTGACTAGATTACTCATCCAACACCATGAATAAAAAATCACTATTCACTATATTCTTCACTGAAATGGGATGATAATTGAATTTGTTTTTGCAAAGATTGGGTCTTTGCTTAACATGCTAGTATGTCTTCGAAAGCAGCCCTAACTCTATTAAGTAAATAAAATATCATTGTTCACAATATTCTTCTTCATTGAAATGAGATGATAACTCTATTTGTTTTTGTAAAGATTGAGTTTTTTTTTAAAATCCAAGTATGTCTTCGAAGGCAACCCGAACTCTGTTAAGTAAAATAGTGGTATGAATCCAAACTCTATTATGTGAAAAAATAGTTTGCAATGACAAGGAAAATACCAAAAAGTAGTATGAAATAAGAACATTGTCTTCTACCAAAAGGAATATATCAAAAGGAGAATCATCTGCCACGTCAAAAAAGTAGTATGAAATGACAAAGAAACTACCAAAAGGTAGTATGAAATGAGTTGATAACTTGGTTTATTTTTGTATAGATTAGATCTTTGCTGAAAAGGTATGTCTTCAAAGGAAACCCTAAATCTCTTAAGTAAAATAGTAGTATGAAATGTCAAAGAAGTTGCCCAAAATTAGTATGAAGTAAGAACATTGTCATCTATCAAAAGGCATATATCAATACATGCAATCATCCTCCCCATCAAACAACTGAGAATCATCTGGCACATCAAAAAAGTGAAGTAGGCATCGTAAATTATAACTAGAATACTCCTTTAACACAATGATTAAAATCCATGTTCACGATATTATTCATTGAAATTAGTTGAAAACTTGGTTTGCTTCTACAAAGATAAGGTTATTGTGAAAAGGAAAGTGTGTCTTCAAAGGAAGCCTTAACTCTGTTAACTAAAAAAACAAGTTTCATATATAAATGCTTCAAGGATAGTGAAAAGAAGATGTTGTGCTAACAACAAATCAATGTTATTTATCAAAATATATCCTTTTCATTCACTGGAATCGAATACCCTTGTTAGAAAAAGGCATTAAGCACTCACCAACATGACTGGGACAGTTGTAGTAGCAACTATGTCCATATTCAATTAGTGATTCTCGTTATGATGTGGACACATAAAATTGTAGAGAAATAGAGCAAGATGAGTTCGTGGATGAGCAACATTTTGAAGGGACAATGTGGCAAAAGGCCAATTCCATTTCTAGTTCCATGAAGAATGTGAGCATTGCATTGCCAATATAGCCACACATGGGTTGCTTGAATTGCTATCAAAAGCTTGTGGTTCCCTGCAAATTCATTTTTTATAAAAAAATTATTTAGGTTTGAGTAGGTTACTAACCTTCCTCGTGTGGGGATGGTAGGTATATTAGAGCCTTCATGAAGTCTATAGAACTAGATTTTTCTTTCTTCATCCAACTTTCATCCCAAAGATACCATTTCTTTGAACTCGATTACAACACCACCAAAATCTATATGCTTATCATAGGAATTCATCAAGTTTGTGTAGTTTGATTTTTTTTTAATTCCTCACAATCACATTTCCTCATATTTCATCATCATTTGGTCTATATTATTCACCTTTTGATATCCTTTACTTAGTGTTGAGCCATGGGATCCCTTCTTCCAGTCTCTTCCCCTAACATTCACCATTCACATCAAGAATCACATGCAATAGATTAAGAGTGGCAGAGAAGATGGAAAGATGCAAGGGGTAACATCATTAGTGGCAAGGGTAGAGATCAACAAAAGAGGGGTGGCTAGGGAAGAGTTGGATGGAAGGGGGCATAGCTAGGGTAGAGCTTCAACTCTATGCAAGGTATTCTGCTTCATCGTCTACACTGGAATAAATGGTAATATTACAAAGGTAGAAATTGTCCTTTTTAACAACATCAATCTTAAAAGACATATATTATGTCAATTATTGTACTAGGTTTTACTTCTATTAATAAGGAATTAATTTTATTTTATTTTTAAGTAAGAATTTATATATAAGGAGCTATAAAAAAACTAGAGTTACAAAGTGTGCAGTGGTGTCGTACTATAATAACAAAACTAGCCTATAGGGAAACTAGTTCAACTATCGGTGTTGGGATCAAAATGACTACCAGTCTTACAAAAACTGAAAAACAGAGCGAAGAAGTAAACTAAAGTCATAGGTAAAACACTAATACTGGCCTTCATGAGGCCACATAAGACCCATGTTCTGGTCATACACTTGGCTTGTAAACTGGCCATCTAGGTGGAGAGGTGGTGTGGGTTGTAAGTTCCCATGGCTCCTCTTTGACAACTGCCCCTCTCCATTCCATTTTCTCATGCATGTCGTCATCCGAGTCACCCATTTCCAGTCTGTTGTTGGGCCATGTGCCTCCCACTTTCCTAGGCGCATGAAAGCCCAGTCCTGCTACAACGTATGCCCCAAAAGTTTCTCCTTCGGTGGGCATGTATTCCTCATCCATGGCCACGTGCATGGCCTACACAGAGTCACCACCTTTTGTGGGAAGCCCCCTTTCACTTTATTCTCCTGTATGCATGTGCTCTGCTGCCCTTGCTTCTTCTGGTGTGAAGTGGAAGCCCCCCTCGAAGGTGGAGAGGATTTAGAGGAGTGCAAAGTTCTTCCCATCTAGTAGCTCTTGCCGAAACTGAAGGTCATATAGGCCCTGTCGAAGCTCAAAGACCATCCCGTAGAGAATGGCCAAGATATCCTGCAATTGCAATTCTGGGATTGAATATGAAAAGGAGTGTGGCCTAGGCTGAGGTTCCTATAGAAGAGTTGGTGCTTCCAAGGGCGGGTGAGTGGAGGAGGCCTCTGGTGGAGTCGATGTGCTAGCTGGTGAATTTGGTGGTACTACAGGAGGCACCTAAGATGAGGAGGCTCTGTCAAGGATGGGTTCTGAGGGAAAACAGAGCGAGCTATCAGAGATTTCCAACCCCTCAAGTCGGGAAGTGGGAGGGGAGGAGGTGGTTAGTGGTGCTTGTTCAAAATGCGAGGAATGCAAGGAGTGTGAGAGGGACGACCCAGGGGAGGATCCCGAGGATGTTATAGGTACCCGAGCGAGGACCCAATGAGGCCGTTGTGGTTTCCAGGGAGAGCCTCTTCTTGGCTTGCCTCTCTGTCTCAACATTCTGATGGTCTAGGGGGAGAAGGTGAGTGCAGGAAAAGATCCCAGATGGTCAGGGAGGAGCTAGAGAAAATGTCGGTTGCAATAGAGAAGAACGAAGGAAGGAGGCTAGAATGAGGTATGTCTTTTCGGATGATAAATAAGAAGGTGATGTCTCATGCGTATATTAAAGGTGTGTTCAGTGAGTAGAGCCATGGAGGGGACAACTTGAGGAGGTCAAGTGCACCAGGCTTAATGGTGCTTGGGACATCCTATGGGGGAGTTAAATGCATGGGGTTGGAGGTGGTGCGTGCCATGCTTCAGTCACATGGAAACTGCCATGCTAGCCTCTTCGTGCCTCCTCCAAGTTCCATGTGTCCTGTACTATCACCCCATCCGGGGGTCTATCCACTGCTGGGGCTTTTTAGTGCACTGTTGGAGTATGGGATGCATCATATTGAGGGAAGTTTGGCACAAGAGTTCTGGTACTTCCCAATTCGTTCCTAGATTTTCCAGTTCATCCGCAACCTGATTCGCCTTTCTTCTGATGTGTGAAGGGATGAAGGCCTGATTGGGTTGAAGGAAATTCACAATTGTTCTTAGTCTGTAGGAGAGTCTCTAGCAAGGTGAGATTCGCCTTGGGTCAGCTCCATTCAATATTTTCCCGAAGAGATTGATAATGACTAGCGAATCCCCTTCCACAATCAGCTTGTTGAAGTTGTGCTCAATTGTTAATTGCATGCCTCGAGTGAGGCCCCATAACTCAACAACATTGTTCATACTGTGGCCTAGTGTACTTACGTTAATTAGAAGAATATGGATTTGGTGATCATGGAAGACCAGTCCAAAACCTGTTGTCCCGGGG
>SNQJ01S0079611.1:25261-48559 GCA_010110895.2 Picea sitchensis | reverse complement strand
CTTTGCTCAGAAGGAGGGCCATTCATATCTGTTGCATGCCAATGTTGTAGCCTGATGGTTTCTAGTATGTTGAGGCGGCTTTGCTTCCAACAGTGCTTCCAAGGGAGTGTATCGTTCCTGAAGATTCTTCTGTTCCTTTCCTTCCATATTTTCCAAAGTATAAAGCCTGGGAGAAGTTTCTAGATACAATTGAGAAGGGGTGATTGAAAAGAATTTTCTCTCCATTCTGCTATGGTGTCGATGATACTGTCCCACTTGCGGTCCTAGGTGCACATGATCAATGCACCTTGATCCCAAACTTGACTAGTGTAGTGGCAAGTGTTGAGGAGATGGTTCATAGTGTCAGCTTCTTCTCCACAAAAAATACATATGGATGGACCAACAAAACCCCTTTTCGAGAGGTTATCCCATGTGAGGATGCTCGAGTGAGTTACAAGCCAGAGGAAAAGACCGATTTTTGGCCAGTGCCTCAGGGCCCATATTTTGTTCCACTCCTTCGTTAGGGGTAATGGATCTGAATGATTTTTAATGGAAAAGGATTCTTTTATGCTGAAGGTGCCCCTTGGAAAGTATCCCCATCGTAGGATTTCCTCCCCTTCTAGAATGGGGATTTTCCTTTATTGATTTCATTGTGCCAGGGCTGAAGGTCCACGTGTTCCTCTAAATGAAAGTGCTCCTTGTTTGAAATCCAGCCTCTCTAGGTAGGCTTTGTTGGATTGTCTTGCCAATAGTATGCCACTTTTTTCAGGCCTGCCTGTGTGGCTGGGATGCTGAAGGTGTCAGCCCAGTCATCATACTCCAAAATTGGCCATTGCTGCCACGAATATTTCTAGAACAAAGATGTTTTCCCATTTATAATTTCCCATAAGGCGTGACTTGTGACAAGATGTCGATTCTTCCTGGCTTCCATCCAGATTAGGGATCTAGGGTTGTCCCCGTTCCATCTAATTAGGTTCCTCCTCCACCATGTTGGGTGCATATTTCCTTCTCCAAAGCTTGGCCCACAGATCTTAAGGTTTTTTGAGCCATCTCCACCATATCTTAGTGCTTAGGATTTTGTTCATCACTAGGGGATCCCTTAACTCAAGGCCCCCTTGAGCTTTGGGTTTTCAAAGTTTATCCCAGCTGACCAGTGCCAGGGTTTTCCTTGTTTTAATTCCTTTTCAAGTTTTTGATGGTAGTAAGGATAAAGTTTGGGGCCGCGAGAACAGAAAAGGTATAGACAGGTAGGGCTTGTAGCACGACTTTAAGTAAAATGAGGCAACTGGGGATATTGAGGGCTCTGTAGGTACAAGAAGAAAGCCTCTTAGCAAAGGAGGAGAGAATATGCTCCCACAAACTATTCCTTAGGGCGTTGTCCAGCAAGGGGATGCCGAGGTATTTGGACGGAAGGTAGCTTTAGGTGAAACAAAGGATTTTAGAGATATGATGTTGAATCAGAGCTGGTGTATTGAAGAAGAAAATTTGGGATTTGTCTTTGTTGAAGTCCAGTCCTGAGGCATCACAAAACTTTTGAAGGATCAATAGGAAAGAGTGGGATTCCTTTACTGTTGGGGAGCCAATCATCAGGGTATCGCCAACAAATTGGTTGTGGGAGATTGGAGGAGAGATACTGTGCAGGGGTAGACCAGTTAACGATTTACTTGCTATGGCGGAATGAATAAAGCGACTGAGACCCTAAAACATGATGATGAAAAGGAAAGGGGATAAAGGGTCCCCTTGTCTGATTCCTCTAGAGGGAGAAAAAGGATGAGAAGGGACCCCATTAACCAGGATAGAAAAGAAAGAAGAGGAGGTAAGATTTAGAATCCATTCTACCCAAGTATGGTCGAAGCTAAAGGCCAGGAGCATTGCATCCATGTAATCCCAACTTAACTTGTCAAAGGCTTTGGAAAGGTCCAGTTTTAGGAGAATACCTAGCATACAGGTCTTATGCAAGGAGTGAATCACTTCATGCGCTAGGATGACGCTGTTTAAGATTTGCATGCCTTCCACATAGCCCGATTTCTCTGGAGAAATGATCCACGATAGGATGGGCTTGAGTCGTCTGGTGATCACTTTAGTTAGGATTTTATAGATGACGTTGCATAGAGCGATGGGTCAAAACTTCTCGGGGTGATTGTTATGCCCCTCTTTGGGAATGAGGGTTAGGAAAGTAGCATTAAGAGCCGGGAGGACTTGCCCTGAAGATATGGAGTCTTCAATTATTTCCCAAACCTCTTCCTTGATCAACTTCCAGCAATGATGGAAGAATTCACTAGTAAATCCATCCATTCCTAGAGCTTTATCTTTGGGGGTCTCCTGGAGTGCTTGATCTACTTCTTCGAGAGAGATGGGCATGAGTAGAGATGCATTCTATTCCTGAGTGATTAGGGTGGGTATGTGTTGCGTAATCTTGGAAATGGCTTGAGATTTGTTCTATACGGGTTCCGCCAGGAGGTATTTGTAGTAAGCGACCAGTTCCTTCTCCAGATCCTCATGAGAATGGATGAGTTGGCCATTGATAGAGGTTAGCTATGTGATTCGATTGGTGTGCTTCCGCTGATGGGTGGACCTGTGAAAAAATTTGGTGTTTCGGTCACCCTCCTTGAGCCACTAGATGCGATATTTTTGTTTCCACAGAATCTCTTCTTGGGATTTCCTGTCTTCTAACAGTTGGCTTAAAGTTGCTTCCTGGGTTTTGAGGTATTCAATGAGTCCCTGCTCTCGGATTTGTCTTTGTAAAATTCTCATTTGATCCTTCAGGTGCTTTTGGCAAGTGGAAATATTGCCAAAGGTTTGCCGATTCCAGAGTCTAAGTTGTTTCTTAAGATTCTTGAGCCTTTGCTAGAATCGGTACATCTTGGAGCCATAAGGTATCTCTGCTTCCCTCCACCACCCATGGATTTTTTCATGGAAATTCGGGTGGCTGAGCCATAACTATTCAAACTTGAAGGGTTTCCAACCTGGGGTGGTCGGCACATCCAACCATAGCTGAATGGGCCAGTGATCTGACCCATGAAAATCCAAAATGGTTGCCTCAAGAGATGTGCCTTCCAACAATAGGGAGTTTGATATTAGGAATCGATCCAGTTTGCAAGGTATTTGATGTGTTTCAGTTCTTTTGTTTTTCAAGGTGAAGGTGCCATTGGGGGTTTCTAGGTCAATGAGGTCGATGTTATCTATAATATTTTGAAAATTGATGAATTCCTGTTCCAGGCACCGAGTTCCTCCTTTTTTTTCATCCAGGTTGCGTATCAGGTTGAAGTCTCCCCCTACAATCCATTTTTTGTCCTTGGTTAAGGTAGACAAGTACTCCAGATATCTGAGGAAGGCTTTCTTATCCCTGGTACTGGCCAGTTTGTAGACATTGGAGAGGTGGCCAGGTTTATTGGAGCCGATGAGCCTATAGGCAGTTGTGATGGACCAGTTGGTCACGATGAAGGTTTCCATAATGGTTGTGCTAGAGTTATAGAGTACAACTAGGCCTCTAGTTGTGCCCGTGGCAGCTGTGGATACCGCTTTCCCTTGCTTCCAACAATAGGGGAGAAGATTATCTATGTATTCAGTAGCAAATTTTGTTTCTTGGAGCAATATTATGTCCGGTTTCTCTGCTAAGATCAAATCTCATAGCAGTTTTTGCTTGCTACGCCTGTTGAGACCTCTTATATTCCAGGAGAGGATCTTCATGAGGAGGAGGGGGAGGGGAGAGTGGGAAAGTTGTCTAAGATGAGGTGGATCTTCCTGGAGTTAACCATGGAGTGACCTATCTCTTATATGAGCTTATTCGCCGACTTCCTTCCTCTTCTCTTTTCATCTTTTTGGGGTTTTCTCTGATCCTTTGGCTGGTTCACTTGTATTCCCAAACCCTTGCTGGATCTGGATGTGGATCTGGATAAGGAGTTAAGGAATATCTTGTGCACTTTTCATAGTTGATTTGGAGGTATGGTGTATAGTTTCTAGTGTCAGTATGCATGCTCCAGGTGTTCCAGTTCTTGCTCATCGAGGTACATCTCGGCATCCCCATCTGTTGTTTCCATGTGATCCTCTATTCGAGTTGTGGGTTATGTTGATGAAATGTTTGGATTCATCTCCGACATTGATCCCTCTTTCCCTTTTCCTATTTTATGGGGTATTTCCTCAATCTGCACCTCTTTGGGGTCTGAGGGGTTCTCCGGTTGATCTTGTAGGACCACATATTTGTTTCTAGTGGATAGATATTTACTTACCTGGGTTTCCTTCTTTCTTCATCCTTGTCTGCGCTTTCCAGGTGCGTGAGAGAATCCATCCTTGTCTTTGCCGACATCTTAATTCCCCTCTTTGTTTGTGTCATTGAGGGGGCATTCTCTGAAGAGATTCCCATGCTCATGGAATTTCCTACATCTGAACAGAATATGCTCATAGTCAATGGTTTGCAACTAGTCCTCATCATGGTATTATAGGACTATGGATCCCGGGAGCGGCTTGGCTATATTAAGGTATACATAAATACACGCATATGAGGTGTATCATCTTTTCTTAGTGGCCTCCGAATATTTGACATAGACGCCAATGGTGACCTATGCCTGCAAGAACCTACTCTAGCCAAAATTCCTGAGGTAGGGAATATAGTTTGATCCACACTGGTGCATGTGTGAAGTCTTCCGTCTCAGAGCTAAGTTTCTCTATCCAGAACCTCAATAAGAGTCCCGCTGAGTTGAAAAAATACGACCCTCCATAAAAAATGCGGTTTCGGTCCTTGAGGTTGTGTAGGATGATGGTGAAGAAACCCTTGGAGCCCAGTTTCAGTTCATAATGTCCTTTGGAATTCCACCAGTGCTGTATCCATTTGACTTGGTCCCGTTCCGAGGGATAGAGCCCTAAAAATTTACCTACTCAGGCATAATCTCTCATATATTGCTTCTTCTCCTCAATGCGGGGAGAACTTACAATGTATTTCAGGGCCTATGGTTCTTGTGGGATACACTTGCCTGGTATCCATGGACTTGATGCATTTGCGGGTGCTAGCTCTTTCCCTGAATCAATGTCAATATCCTTGTCTTTGAAGGTTCCTTCAACCAATAACTTAGATTGTAGATCAGGGGGAGGTTCGAAGGTGGGCCACTTGGATCCTTCTCCCATGCTTCCATTCATCATTGCCTGACTATACATGGGGCCTCTCATCCCTCTCTCTTCAGAGGAATGTGCCCCAATGGGGTGAGCAATTGTATCAGAGAAGCAGAAACCCTAAACCATAGCTTGGTGCCACAACTCTATTCTTGATCGACATAAAGACTTAAAATTTTACTGTATAGTATATGCCTATATAATATAGAAAGACTGTGTACAAAGACTGCCAAAAATTATTATGAATCAAGAACATGTCTTCTTCCAAAAGGCATATAACAATTAAACACGCATTGTTGATTACATTGACTAGATTACTCATCCAACACCATGAATAAAAAATCGCTATTCACTATATTCTTCACTGAAATGCGCTGATAATTGAATTTGTTTTTGGAAAGATTGGGTCTTTGATTAACAGGCTAGTATGTATTCGAAAGAAGCCCTAACTCTGTTAAGCAAATAAAAAATCGATGTTCATGATATTCTTCTTCATTGAAATGAGTTGAAAATTTTGTTTCCTTTTGCAAAGATTGAGTTTCTGTTGAAAAGGCAAGTATGTATTCAAAGGTAGGCCAAACTCTGTTAAGTAAAATAGTGGTATGAAGTCGAACTCTGTTATATAAAGCAATAGTATGAAATGACAAGAAAACTACCAAAAAGTAGTATGAAATAAGAACATTGTCTTCTACCAAAAGGCATATATCAACAAGGAGAATCATCTGCCACGTCAAAAAAGTAGTATGGAATGACAAGGAAACTACCAAAAAGTAGTATGAAATGAGTTGATAACTTGGTTTATTTTTGTAGAGATTAGGTCTTTGCTGAAAATGCATGTCTTCAAAGGAAACCCTAACTCTCTTGAGTAAAATAGTAGTATGAAATGCCAAAGAAGTTACCCAAAATTAGTATGAAATAAGAACAGTGTCATCTATCAAAAGACATATATCAATACAAACAATCATCTTCCCCATCAAACAACTGAGAATCATATGGCACATCAAAAAAGTGAAGTAGGCATCGTAAATTATAACTAGAATACTCCTTTAACACAATGATTAAAATCTTGGTTCATGATATTCTTCATTGAAATGAGTTGAAAACTTGGTTTTCTTCTGCAAAGATAAGGTCTTTGTGAAAAGGAAAGTGTGTCTTCAAAGGAATCCTTAACTCTGTTAACTAAAACAACAAGTTTCATATATAAATGCTTCAAGGATAGAGAAAATAAGATGTTGTGCTCACAACAAATCAATGTTATTTATCGAAAGATATCCTTTTCATTCACTGGAATCAAATACCCTTGTTAGAAAAAGGCATTAATAACTCAACAACATGACTGGGACACCTGTAGTAGCAACTATGCCCATATTCAATTAGTGATGCTCATTATGATGTGGACACATAAAATTGTAGAGAAACAAATCAAGATGTGTTGGTGGATGAGCAACATTTTGAAGGGACAATGTGGGAAAAGGCCAATTCCATTTCTAGTCCCATGAAGAAGGTGAGCATTGCATTTTCAATATAGCCACACATGGGTTACTTGAATTGTTCTCAAAATATTGTGGTTCCCTGCATCTTCATTTTTTATCAAAAATATCTTTAGGTTTGATTAGGTTACTAACCTTCATCGTGTGGGGATGGTAGGTATATTAGAGCCTTCACGAAGTCTACAGAACTAGAATTTTCTTTCTTCATCCAGCTTGCATCCCAAAGATACTATTTCTTTGAACTCGATTACAACACCACCAAAATCTATATGCTTATCATAGGAATTCATCAAGTTTGTGTAGTTTGATTTGTTTTAATTCCTCGCAATCACATTTCCTCATATTTCATCATCATTTGGTCTATATTATTCACCTTTTCATATTCTTTACTTAGTGTTGAGTCATGGTATTCCTTCTTGCAGTCTCTTCCCCTAACATTCACCATTCACATCAAGAATCACATGCAATAGATTAAGAGTGGCAGAGGAGATGGCAAGATGCAAGGAGTAACATCATTAGTGGCAAGGGTAGATCTCAACAAAATAGGGGTGGCTAGCAGTAACATCATTAGTGGCAAGGGTAGAGCTCAATAAAAGAGGGGTGGCTAGGGAAGAGTTGGATGGAAGGGGGCATAGCTAGGGTAGATATTCAACTATGTGCATGGCATTCTGCTTCATCGTCTACACTGGAATAAATGGTAATATTACAAAGGTAGAAATTTTCTTTTTTAACAACATCAACTTTAAAGACATATATTATGTCAATTATTGTACCAGGTTTTACTTCTATTAATAAGGACTTAAAATTTTACTATACAGTATATGCTTATATAATATAGAAAGAATGTGTACAAAGACTACCAAAAATTAATATGAATCAAGAACATGTCTTCTTCCAAAAGGCATATAACAGTTAAACATGCATTGTTGATTACATTGACTAGATTACTCATCCAAAACCATGAATACAAAATCACTATTCACTATATTCTTCTCTGAAATGGGATGATAATTGAATTTGTTTTTGCAAAGATTGGGTCATTTCTTAACAGGCTAGTATGTCTTCGAAAGCAGCCCTAACTCTGTTAAATAAATAAAAAATCATTGTTCACGATATTCTTCTTGATTGAAATGTGATGATAAATCTGTTTGTTTTTGCAAAGATTGAGTTTTTGCTGAAAAGACAAGTATGTCTTCAAAAGAAGCGCAAACTATGTTAAGTAAAACAGTGGTATGAAGCCGAAATCTGTTATGTAAAACAATAGTTTGAAATGACAAGAAACTACCAAAAATTAGTATGAAATAAGAACATTGTCTTCTACCAAAAGGCATATATCTACAAGGTGAATCATCTTCGACGTAAAAAAAGTAGTATGGATGATCATTTTTAGAGAAATATCAAATGTATTTTCAACTTAGCCTAACTTATAAAGTCCTTTAATCAATAGTGCATAGGTATTGGGATTAGTTGTATGAAGATGTGATGACCAGGATATCATCTCCTTTGAAATTCTAGAGCTGATTCAAGTTCTCCTGCCTTACAAAGTCTGTCTGTGAGTATTGAGTAAGTAGTTGAGATAGGAACTGTTGTGGAGTGGCTATTTAAGGGGATAGATGAATTTCATTCCAGCAGAAGACACCATTTGTTGAAAAATTAAGACACATTTTTTTTCCAAATACTAATATTTTATATTAATTTCAAAATGGGAGATATTTTCTAGCATGCAATATGGCATGACCATTGGATATAAATTTATGCACCCACATCTGCTATCGATCCTCATTCTAATGCTTGAACTTTAGGATGAACTTCTTGATATATTGGTCCTATTATTGTTTCTCATCCTTGAAAACTTCATATTCAACCAAATTCAATAATCTAGTTTCTTCCACTCCTTGTTGGAGTCATCATTATTTTACCTTTCCTCATCTAGCACTTTGATGCCATAATATGATATATAAGTTTCATCCCCATTTATGATATCTCAAGAAGGAAATTTGGTACCACTCATGCTCAAACCAACACCCTTTGGATCATTTTGATTTTGTCTTCTAGGAATGGGACCCACTTCTAGCCAAAATTATTGTCCTAATACATGGGTGTTAGGAGATTCTTAGGGTACTATTTTTCCAAATTGGGAAGAAAGTAGTTATGATCTAATAGATAAGCCATATTTCTTATCTCCTTCAACTTATCATTTGAATACACCTAACCTACCAAATTTATAGGTGGATTTAATGGTGCTTCTTCCTATTCTTCACACTGAAATGGTAATTAGTGGACACAATCTTCCTGGGAAACTCCAATATGCTAATGCCTTTTCTAACCAATTTTGAAAATTTTATTGGGTGGTACAAGGACCAAAACCCCCCAAACCCTAATGTAAGATAACTATACCATCTAAACCACTTATCCACCCATTGAATTCTCAATCTCTCAATGGTTTTGAATATTGGGGTGGTATCCTAATGCTTTCTCTTCTTTCTTATTGTCATTGTTCGAGTCTTTGAAGGGAACCTCTAGTTTTCCACCATTCTTGTTTTCATTACACTTGTAACATTTTATTTCTTGCATCCACATACCATCTAGATTATAGAGCTTACTACCATCACACATATTATTGTATGGATTTTCACCTCTTTTCATTATATCCATTAAGCTTTGCAGTATTTCTAGGTCTTGAAGCATATCACAATGTGAGGAGAAATTTGGGAAAAAGTATTAGATTAGCTTCGTTCAAATTGAATATTCTATAGTTGATAGGAATTTTACTAATTTTATATTATTTCTCTTTCAGGTTTCACTTTTGGCTTCTAGATCAATTTGAAATTTCAATTTTGGAATATTTATTGAGATGTCAAACACCGATCGTGGGAATAAAAGATCAAGACAAAATGATCTATCATCATACTTTCAAAGACCTCAATCCAATGATCTAAAAATGAAGAAGACTTGAAATCTTGAAAATATTTGCAAGTAAAGTTTATGTGTTAAAAGCAAATAGATCAACTTTGCAACACATTAATTAAAGGATTACTCATTCAAGATACAAATAAACAACAGCATAATCAATGAACATAAGAACATAAACAAAACAAATGATAAAGGAGTTCACCCCTCTCTTGGGATAGATCTCCTGGTACAGCTTCCAATGGATCATTATTATTAATTGCTCAAAGTGCTAAAAAACGTGCTTTACAATGCTCAAATTGACCAACAGACTGCTCCAATGGCTTCAGAGCGTCCAAAAACCCCTAGCTGGGCTTTTTCGGCACCTCGTTTGGCCAAAAAACGAAGAAGTTAGGCTTCTTGGAAGTCACCCCTTCAAGCTTGTTGTCTCTGCATCTACAAATCGCACCCTTGTTTCATGAACCTAACACACATGCTTATTTAAGCACAAAAACTTGGCACCGGGTGCAACCGCGCCAACCGTGCGAACTGTAGGATGGTTATGGCCGCGCCAGCCCCTAACCGCCTAGCTCTCAGGCACATGAGGGTCATCCATACGACCTCGAGCTAACAAAAGAACCCAACTGTTTGCAAACCCCCGCGCTCCTGGTTGTGGTCACATGGCGTAACAAAAAGGACCACGGGCCACATATTTAAAACCCCCCGCGCGCGCCAACGGTGGATATGGACATATATAATATGAGTGTGACCTGGGGCTAGGGCTCCATTCATAACACAAAACTCCCACGCGATATGGTATGGTTACATGTAATAAACAATACGACCATGGGCCGGGGCTAAGCCCCAGCCTGACCCCCCGCCAAATGCAACATAAACCAAACTTTAATATATATCAATCCATATATACATCAAGGAACAAATGGTGGTACGTTGGTCGGGCGGACTTTGCGAAGGCTTTACATGGTGGGGAGGTCCGGGGTTCGACCCCCACGGACCCCATAAATTTTAAATAACAAATCAATAGCCAATAAAGGGGTGCCACGTGGCAGCCCATGACTGGGCCACGTGGCACCTTACCATTGACCAAAATGATGCCCCGTGTCGCATTCTGATTCGACCACATCTGCCAATACAAAACTACCACGTCATCACATGCCACATCAACGTACGGTCGTACGGCCCTGCCACGTCAGCCTGTACAGACTGTACAGTCAGCATCCCTTTTTTTGCCTGTTTGACGATTCGAACAGATCGCGATATCTCTCGCTCCCGACGTCCGTTTGAGACGAAACAAGTTGTGTTGGGTTCACAACGATGATGCCTACGCTCTCGTTTTATTTGAAGCAATTCCGAGCACTTTGAATTTTTGAGCAAAATTTGATCCCCTGATCATCCAAGGATCCACATTCTCTTCATGATTCGAACTCTTTTGAGAAACCTATCACTGAAAGAGATGTCAACTCTTGTGAGAATGCATCTAATATCCAAATAATAGATAAGGAAATATGTTCCTCTGGTGATCAAAGTGAGATAAATTCATTTTCACCAGAAATTGGTAGTACAAATGTCAAAAATATTTCATTGAAAAAGAACACAACCAATTCACGGAAAAGGAAAAAGGGCCAATGGGACATAGAGAGAGGATTCCAACCATATTGGGTCTCAAAATTTCCATTTATTGATCCATTACCTCCAAAAAATGAGAAAGAGAAACCAAACGTTAGATGCAATATATGTAGTTGGAAACTTGGCACGCCAACGACATTTTAGATGAAGTTAGATACAATTGAGAAGCATGTAGGAAATGTGTATGAAAATAAAATTGTATATGGCGAGGAGAAATCTATTGTCATATGGAAATATTCCGAGGAATGTCGACATGTCAAATATGCTGATGAATATAATGAATATTTAATAAGTAAGAAAAAACTTGAGGCAGGTGGAGGAAGCATCACATCTGTATTCGAAAAGACAATGGAAAGAAATTTGTTATCCAAGACAATTAAATTAAGCACTGTATTTCACATCTTATCTAAAGGGAATCCTATGAAAGATTATCTGGATTACATGAAATACCTATCTTTTCTTCAAATGAAAAACTTTCCATCTTCTCATTGGTCTTTAATGAGTGGTTGGGAATGGGAAAAATATATAGCTCAAGTAGAAAAGAATGATATGAAAGAGAAGATTGCAAGTGCTAGGTTTGTGTCATTGTCTTTGGATGAGGTTACAACTATTGATAACACTTCATGGATTTGTATGAGTATTTATCTGGTTAATGACCATATTAGGCATTCCTGTCTACTTGGGCTTCATAAAATGATGGAGAATTCTATAGCTAAAAATATTTATGAACTTGTTAATAATAGTTTGAAGAAAAGTGGTGGTATGGATCCTTTAATGATCACAAACAAGTTGGTATGTGTTGGAGCAGATGGAGCATCAGTATTGCAAGGACAAAGGAATGGCCTTTGTGTTAGACTACAAATATCAGCTTCACCATATATGTTGAGTATTCATTGTATGGCTCATAGGATGAATCTTGCATTTAAAATAGTAAGCAAGTTTCCATCGGTTTTAAAAGTTGAAGATCTTGTATGAGAGGCTTATGCATATTTTTCTTGTAGTCCCAAATGATTTTCATAGTTTAAAAAGTTTGTCGACAGTATTACAAATGGAAACAAGGTATTAAAATATGTTGATACAAGATGGATCTCATTGAATGGACCAGCTCAAAGATTATTTAGTGAGTACCAGTCCTTGGTAGGGGTGTTGTATGAACATCACTTCAATGTATATAAATCTCAATATCTTCTCTTAACATTGGTTCAAATTCTTCCTATGCTAGATGAAATGAATGTCCTCGTGAAAATGTCTCAAAGTCGCACAATGTATATTGTAGAATACACAAATGCAAGAAAATTTGCATGTCTTTCATTGGATAATTTGTATACGATGCTAGAGTCTTTCGCGGGTCCATGGTTTACAAATTGGACTACAATCATTGATATAGAAAATACTAAAAATTATTTGAAGTTTGATGAAAAAGGTATACTATATATGGAAGTGTGTGGGTATATGGTTCCTTTTCATTATATTGATAAGATAAGATGAACCACCAAAGAGCGCCCTGTGCCAAGAGACTTATTCGACAATGTTGTCATTTCATTGAGACGCAACTTGATAGAAATTGCGAAGTCACTTTCATCGGAGATAAGAGAACGATTCCCTCGAGATGAATTGTTGGAGGCCATGTCCGTGGTGTACCCTAAATATTGGAACAATTTAAAATGTCAACCTACTTTAAAACGTGATTTTGTGGAAAAATTAAATACTTAGTGTACCACTTTTGCAAGAAGGTCGAGATACATGGAGAACATGTTGACGGTATTTTGGATCAATCAAAATTGTTTCAACAAGCCACATGCTTCGTTGAAACAATGTGGAAACAATTTCGCGCTTTGGAGAATCCTCTAGAATATGGTGCAATAACAAGATTATGGACTATTTTGGGTTCTAGCCAATACTTACAGGAAAACATATCCGAATATTTCAAATTAGTGGATTTGTGTCAAACCATGATTTTGGGATCAGTGGAGGATGAGAGAATGTTTATTGCACTATCATTTTTGAAGTAAAAGATGAGGAACAAGCTTGATAAATCATTTTTGAAGTAAAAGATGAGGAATAAGCTTGATAAACATATGTATACATGTTTAAGATTATATGTAACAGTATGACATTACCACCTTCTCCATATGAAAGAGCACTAGCTATTTGGCAATCAGATTGTGATAGAAGGGGAGAAAACAATATAACAAGTTTCTCTAATGAACTTGATACAAAACATAATTCTTTGGAGGCTCATAATGATAGTCCATCTTGAGAGGGTCTTGTTAAAAATGAAGAAAATGAGCACCAAGATGAGAACTGGGAAATTGATATACCACAACATTTGATCTAATCCAATATATATGAGGGCCTAGGGAACACTTATTTCGGTATATGTGTTCCATTGGTGGTGAAAGAAATAGTGAATGGAATAAAACAAATGATGTGATTCTTGTGATATGTTTTTCCTCTATTTTTGGAGTAGGTCGGAAATTATTTATCATAGCAAGATTACTATATGCCAACTTGAGGATGAATTTCAGGTAAAAATAGGTTCTATAATCTATATTTTGTGTTTTTCATTATAAAATTAGAGCCACATTTTCTTGATGCAAGTTATTTTAAGATTGATGATTTGATATTTAACTATTACATTGTCTCTTTCTTGTATATGACAGGAAATGAAGTTGAAATTTGATGAATATGGGACCTATCTCTTCACATAGATAGTGTCCTACTATTAAAGGGTAGATACTCGATTTAACAAGAATTCCGCTAAGCAAGAATGGGCTCATTCAAGTAGATGAAATTGCATTCTTATGTTGCTAGTAATTATCAAGCTTCCATGACATATATGAGTGAACTCCATGTTGTTGGAATGAAAATATTAGTGCTTCTTTTCTCTTATGAATATTTAGGGGTATTTGAGCTTGGATAGTAGGATTTATTCTCAATCATTATTTCATTTACATTGTTTGGAGAAATTGGTCCAATACTTTTGTTGATAAATCTCCATTTCCATTTCTCAACAAGATTACAATATCCCAATTATAATTATAACCTAAATACTAGAAGCAAATATAATAATGGAATTAGATCCTAGAGGCTTCTCTTTTCCATGGGATGTTCATACTTTTGGAGTTTTTTTCCTTCCAGACCCAACTTTTTGTTTTTGGCCACCAAACATAGAAATTATAGGAATCCAGATATTTGTATATTAAGCTTCGTTTTGGTTGTTGGTTTTAGTGTTATATTTAATATAGCTTATAATTGAGGAAATTTGATTGAACTCAATTCTTTTCTTCTAAGTTTAAATCTTACCATAAAAACGCAAAGGTAGAAAGGTGGAATCTAATTAAACCAGGAGCACAAGCAACCAAAGTGAATGATAGCACTTATATTTTTGGCCTAGTTAGGGATGGAAGAAATCTTTGAGAGCTAGCACTTGCAAATGCCTATTTGAATTAAAAAGAGTATTTTATCCATAGTATTGAAACTTAGAAAGGAAAACCATTTATCGATTGTCCTTTTGATGAAAATTAAGTCTCGTTGAAAAATTTAGTAAATGATGAAATTCCCATAGCTGAGTGCACTAGAATATATTGACAACCAATTCATTATAGACTCATTGTAGGTGACTATATTTGAGAAATATGAGTGGAGAATTGTTTTGGTAGATGAATCAAGTGTTGTACATAGTTTCTGTAAACCTGATAATTCATACTAAGACTTGTAGAACATTCAAAACTTGAAACTTCTTCACTTTACCCTCCTTTCCACTCCATCTTCAAAATTAGGGTTTGATATAATAAAGTGATACTTTCACTACTAAAACCAAGTGTTGAGGATTGTGAAATGTATCACTTGAGAAGTGAACACCTTGTATCTAAAAAGAATCCCTTCTCACAATGTGGCATTTTAACTTTCACCTCCCTTTTATTATTCTATTACCACAAACCCTAAAAACAGAGTAAATATGTGATATGCATCTTTGTTTTCTTCAATTTATCCATATCTTCAATCAAGCATCTTCCCTATGCTTAAATAATCAACTTTCACCTTTGGAAAATTAATCAAAACACTTCCCATCAATGACATCAAAATAGAACATACTGTCATTGTGATATCATATGCTAACATGTCAAAATTACTGTTCAATATGCTAAGAACCAAAATGAATAGCGAGCCTGTAATAACAAAAAAATGAGGCATTACTTAGATTATTCATTAATCAACTTCCTTCATTAGCATGCCTAGATGAAGAAGTTTCATTATGTTGGTTTCTGATCTAGACTGCTATTATTGTTGGGGTTTGTGCTATATGCACAAGGCTGCTCCCAAACAAATTTGGTTGTTGGTGCCAAAGAATCATTTGTTGTGGACATTATCACATAATTAATGTATTTTGTCATTGGGGTTTGAGGATTATATTACATACATGCAAATGGTTAATATAATTGAATTGAGGAGTAGATGCTCATAGGCATTGGGTCATATCACAAGCATGAACTTGCATTCACAATTGGAATTTTGTTGTGGACTTTCCAATCTTGAAGCCAGCCTTGACAAGTTCCAAGTGCATAACCATTTCTATATTGTTAGTGTAATGCAATGATTCTTGAGGATGATCTACTATTGTTTTCTTGATTAGTTACATGCTATGGATTCTGCCTCGGTAATCCACCAAAAAATTGATTGAAACTCACTTCATTGTGATGAATCATGAAACCATGTACCAACAACCATTTACTGTAGACAATTTCCATATATATATATATATTGTTGCAGTCGATGGTGTTATTTTGGTCCTTATTGGATTTATCCAAATTAGGTTTTCATGCACCCACATCAAATTAGGATTGATGATTCTGAGGATAAATGCTATTGTTTCTTGATTAGGTTGTGCTTACAAGCTATGATTTCAACCACAACAATCCACATATCATTAGGCAGGAATTCACTTCGATGTGACAAAATTGTGTACTATAACTATTGTTTACCATATACAATTGCCACATTATATCTTATTGCCGTGGATGTGTTATTTCACTCCTTTTGGATTTATTGAAATTAGGTTTTCACTGATGCCTTTTTCTAACTTGCCATCTTGATACATTCATTTTCATATTTTTGTTTTCTTTATTTATTTCAGAAGTAATAGTATTGGTCATGATTCATCTCATAGTAGAGTAGAGTGAATATTTTGAAGTTGATGAGAAATTGATAGAACAATCTAGACAACTTTATAACAACGTGCATATACATGACAATGTAGATGATTATGATGGCTGCATTGTAATTGACCTCCTGTAGTAAATCATCGAAAGGGGGTGTTAATGGTTTGGTTTTTAAGTCAAAAAGTGAGCAGAAAAATTTCTCAATTAAATTTTAACCAAAGCTCTACTATCAATGACACTATGGACCTACAATGAATCCAATCAAAACCATTAGAATGATAGAATCTTGAAATGGTATTCTATGTTAGTGTCCCATGATTATTATTGGATCCAAATAATCTTATTTGGTGAGTAGAAAGCCCCTACAGTTTTGGTTTATCCATATATGCATATTTACCCCAAATAGTGAGCTTTATGGATAACAATAAGAACTCCAGAGTTCAAAGGTTGATCTTCAAAATGATTCAAGTATGTTTTCCTCTTCTAGCTCAATTGAATGTTCATTGAAATCAATATAATTATGGGAGAACATCCTTAGACAACTGTGATGTTCTGCAGGTTCAACAAACTGTTCTTCTCTTTCCTCTGTAGAAATCTGCTTAGCCTTGCATTTTCCTTTATCTTTCTTGGAAATTTGAATGGGAAAGGGATCTTTGAAAACATGGGCAATATGGTAAGAACCAAAATGAACAACGAGCCTGTCATAACACAAAATGAGGTATTACTTAGATTATTCATTAATAAACTTCCCTCTTGTTTTTTTCCCCTATGTTTT
Source organism: Picea sitchensis (assembly GCA_010110895.2). Taxonomy (NCBI): domain Eukaryota; kingdom Viridiplantae; phylum Streptophyta; class Pinopsida; order Pinales; family Pinaceae; genus Picea; species Picea sitchensis. The sequence goes on along the minus strand of SNQJ01S0079611.1, from coordinate 31,511 downwards.
GTCTCAGAATTTAGGTCTTTGCCTCTTAAGTTATCCACAAGGAGTCTACTAAAGATGTGATTATGTTTACCTTCTTTTAACAATAGATATATTTCATGCCTCACCATGTCAGGTTGGGAGACTTTTGGATGTTGGATACATGTGAGATTCAAGAAGAATATTTACTTTCTGGCAATAGAGATTTTGTTAGTATGTAGCTACAAACATTGTTTTTATTGCAAGAATTTCAGTTTGTCATCTTGATGCATTTTAGGTTTTCATCTATCTCATTACATTTTATTCTTGAGTCAATATGGTTACTAGATCGATTGTGGCTCACTGCATATATGGGATAAATAGTTAGGTACTCCAGATTAGAAAATCAATCTTTGTTGTATCATGATTGACTAACCTCTCCAGTACTTAACTTCTATCATAACATAGAAGGAAGATTGAAAATATTGCTTGGCTTTGATTGGATGGGTGTAGTCGATCAGTTTAGGGTTCGGCCCTGTCGAAATCTGAATACAGGGTTTCAGCGCTGCAACAAAATGTAGGTGTGAAATATAAACTATATGCCAACATAAAGGACCACAAGATACAAGATCATACACTAGAACATAAAGAAATTAAAAGATACAATTTTTATTGACTTATTTATATTCCATGACTGGATGAAATTGGAACTGTATAAATCTTGATTCATTATCAGTGTTACATCACAAACAAGAATGGGAGGTATCCATAAAACAAGCTTCAAGTCACATATTCTGAGATATGTGACTTGAAGCTTGCTTTATGCTAAGTTCCTCTTTGAAACATGCAAAGAGGAACTGAGCATCTGCCCTTGGAATGCTTCATGCATGTTTTTATTAATTTTAAGTAATAATCTGCACAGTTGCTGCTGATGCTCATTTGAAATGGAGCAAATGGAGCTTTTTGTTTTTCCCTGCTAATAAAAATTATAGATTGTTGCTTCTGTGTCTACTCATCAGGGGTCTTATTATGTATGAATGGGCATTGCATTTTTTTGTCTTTTTTAAAGTTGTAGTAGTCCTTGAGAACTCTTTTCTGACTAATGAAAAGAGTGTGCTAACAAATAGACATCTAGCTTCAGGGAAATTTGAAAATGGCACAACCTCTTTCATCCATTTCTGTAGACATAATGGCTATTAAATTTGTTATTCCTTCATATGGTGTTGACATGTGTGGTTTAACACCTGCCTCTTTGGTATCTTGGTCTGTTGAATAATGTGTTGCATGTGTTCTGATTGATATTTCACTACATATTGGACTTGGAAAGTAGACATTTGCAATTGATTTAATGTTCCTTTACTTAATCAAAATTGCAATTGACATTCCATAATATGATTTAATGTTCCTTTACTTAATCAAAATTGCAAGAAATAGTTTTTCTGCCTACATTTAAACAAGTTTCCAAACACGAGTTAAAGAAAAGCTTACCATTTTTAATTTTATAGTAGCTAGATTACTAGTACATATGGCATACTCATACTCATCATACTTAGATGGCCCTAACCACGATAATACAAGTTAGATGAGACATTGCATGATATGATTTAATGTTCCTTTACAAAATCAGAATTGCAAGCAAGAGCTTTTGTGCCTACCTTAATACAAGTTTCTAAAGATAAGGTAAAGAAAAGATGACCAGTATTAAACTCTATATCTTCTACTTTCACACAGATAACTCGTTTTCCATTTACTCTAGTAGCCAGAAGCCTTTTTCCATATTCTATAGGCATCTACTCCTCTCTTATGAAGTTTCTGCAATGAAATTTGACTTGGCTCTGAAGATTTCTCTACTTAATGACTCCATAGGACAACAATATACCACCTCAACACCCAACCACTTATTGGTAGTCATAACAGGGATGGCATGTGACACAATAAATGATATTCCAAATATTTCCAGTGCACATGGATAGCTTGCTTCCGTGCTTTCAATGATAATCTGCTTACTTGTGGCATGCAGTCTCTTGAAATAGGCCAAGTAAGAAATTAGCTATTGGCCTAGATAAGTGTTGGCACATATGAAACCCATATTATAAGAAATCAAACCAATGAAAGGATACTAATGTGATTTTTCTATATAGATAGCTTGTTTTAGTGCTTTCAGTCCCATTGAATGAAAAGAAGCTTACTTGTGGCATGCACTATCTTGAAATAGGCCAAACAAGAAATTAGCTATTGGCCTAGATAAGTGTTTGTTTGAAAATATGAAATCCATATTAGTATATATATGAATCTAATTACAAGAAATAAAACAAAAGAAAGGCTTTTAATGTGATTTCTCTATATAGATATCCATTTTGATAACTCGTATGCAAATATTTTTCTGTTTGAAGTGAGGTGCTACAAAATGGTAATTTATGATCAAACCATCAGTGGCCAAAAATAATAAATAGTAGGGTAGTAATTTAATTTTAATTTCTTTAATGTTGCATCCATTCTAAGTCATAGAAAAGCTTCAATTACGTGTATCATATACATACTAAAAATTACATCTAATGCTTTGTAAATAGAAGAATTCCTATTTTAAACATTGCATTTTTACAAAGAACTTGTAACAAATATCCTTGTGAACATTGTGAATTGAAATGGGTTTCTTGACAGCCTCCTTGAGCTTTTGATGTTATGATTGGAGTAACTCATACAGGATCTAGTCCCATATCTGGAAAATGCCAAATAGGTAACAATTTGATGTCAACAATAACAAAATTGAATAAATATCATAATATGTGCCATCTAAAAGCTAGATTCTTACCATCAAAGAATATACAAGAATGTTAACATCTTGGTGAATAGTTGCCGTTGGGAACATATTCCCCCATAACAAGGGCACTTATCAAGGGAAACAACAAAACAAGAAAAATATAAGTTTATTGAGAGGCTGCGCATTTGTATGGATCAAGGGTCAACTGAACATGGAATTAGAATTTAAGAGAAACTAGTTTTCAAGGCCTTCTCAGATGGTTAACATGATCCTCATCACCTGCTGTTAAATACCAAAAAATGTGTTAAATTCAGCCAAGCAATGAAAAATCATATTAATTTTTTCATATAATTGAACCTATTAAATTCAAATCAATAAATACTCTTAGAAGATTTGGACAATTTGATCTGAATTGAGACATTTTGCATTACCATCATCAACAAAACCACAACATTAATGAGAGAAGAAAATTCCTGGAACATATGAATAGTTCATTATTATTAATCATGAAGCAGATCTCTTCCGGTCTTTCAAATAAAAATTTTCAGCTAAATGGTCAGATGAATCATGAACTCTTTGTGTCTACAAATAATTAATCATAACAAGGAATATGCATATCCCTCCTTAAAATTGATTTAGGTTTCAAGTTAGTTGCCCATTGACTTAGGTCATTAATCATTTAGCAAGTTTGCAGCCTCTCCCATTCTAAAATTGCAACAATTGAGTAATAGTGAAACATAGGACCATTATCTATACATTCCCATCTTAAAACCCCCCAAAAATGACTCAGCTACAAACTACTAGTACATAAAAATATCAAAGGGTCCATTGCCAACAATTCTTTCCAGTGTATATAATAAGACATTGAACATTGCCATTCATCTGGGAAGCCTTGAAAGCTAGAGTGACATATGGATTACCAATGCTAGGACACTTATTCACAGATGGCATGGACAACATGACTGTAAAATGAAAATATACAGAAGCAACTAATTTAATAGTTGCAGAGGACATGTATTTATGCCGGGAAACTTTTAAATCTCTCTTGCATATACTACTACAAAAAAAGTAAAGTTCAATATACATCATTTTTTTCATGCATCCAAATCATTCAATTCATCATTTTGATCACTGTGATGAGGTTCTGATGATTCCCCCATACATGAACTTGGACCATTCTCTATACCTGCAAAATGCAGACTTCACTAAAACTAAACTGATGCTCTCTAACATAGTGAGTGATTTTCATCTTACAAACCTTTCAAACTTAAAGCATGCATAGGCTGAAGAGGAGCCAGAGAAGTTGGTTGAGAAGAAGCCCTAAAGACTACAAAAAAAAACACAAAATTATCCATAAGATCAACTCTGACAGGATAATAACCACTTCAATTTCAAGTGCAATGCTTTAATCATAGGAAAATTAAAATCAAGAACTATGTGGGAAGAAGTAATTTTTCTACTAAAAATGGATGCATGGTCTATAACTGAGCAATTATAAAGTAAGAGGAAAAAAATCATAGATGTATTGGCAAAATAAAGAATGGCTATAACATGCAGAAGTAAATTTTAGAAAAACTAGTGAACAAGTAGTCAAGAATTTGTTCTTTAACAATGTCCTCATCAGCATATAAGCAGGTCATGTAAACCCTGCCATAAGTTAGCCAAAGAAGTGGGTTTATGCACTTACTGAAGAGGAGCCAGAGAAGTGGGTTGAGAAATATCCATAAAGACTATAGAGAAGTGGGTTTATCATTGTATTTCAAGGTTAATTATTGTCCAAAGGTTGCAGAGGTTAATCTTCATGCTAATGGTATATTTAAAGGCCTTAATATGTTGTCTTGATGCATTCTTTACACAGTTCATTCATCCATTATTGAATAGCAATTATGAGGCTCATCTTGGATTTGTTTTTGGAAATTCAAATATGAGATAAACTTATATTGAGGGTTATTTTAATTCTCTGGTGAAAAGAGCAGCATCACAATTGAATAAATTGAGTACAAAGTGCTCTTTTAGGTGCTTTGAACTCTGATTTGGAGCTTTATATAATTTTCATATTAGATGCCAATCCCGTAGCCTCATACATGATAGAATCTTATGGAAACTCTACAACCCTGCCAACCCTGAAATGGAGAAAACTATTGTTTCCCTCTTTTCTTTTTCTTGTTATTCTTCCTAGATTCTTGCTTGTTGATGTTCTTAAATTCTAGAAAAGATGGAAAGTTCTTCCTCAAAAATATATAGGGGTTGGGAACGGTTCATATATATTATCCCAATTCCTCTTTATTCCTTCATCTTTGGCCTAGGTCTGAGGGTTAACTATTCCACCAAAATTTCCTACACTGGCACCCAAAGATTTGACACATGTAATAACCATTCTCCTATTTTTAAAGCATTGTTTCTACAAAAGAAAAGACATGTGTGCCACTTTGACAATTTTCTAGTCTTGGTCCTATTCGAGATATCCTCTTGATTTGATGGAACTTTGAACCTTATCTGACCAATTCCTGTGAAATGGCAATCTACAACCAATTTTTAGTGCACATGGTGTAATTTTCCTGTTTTGCACTGAAAACTTAGCTGTATACTCTATTTTTGCCTTTCATGCATGCTTGATTGATTTTTGGAAGTCTTAGCAGCTAAAGGAGAGTTGGAGAAAACTTCCCTAAACATCAATGTCAGATGAGTTGTGGTTACTTTTAGTACTTACCAAACCATCATATAAACTAATTGCTTGAGCCTTAGATTCGCTTTTTATTTTTTCTTCCTATCCTCCATAGTTTAGTTCCTTCATAAATATCCCAACAAGATTTTCACATTGATCTCTTGGATGAATGGCATGTATGGAGCATGAACATTGCATTTGAATTGGCCAAGAGAATTTCTAGCTTTCAGGATCAGATTTCTTCCCTGGCTTGTTGAAGGATCTTCCCATTAGTCATTGATATTTATCAACATTTGATGCCTCACCCTTAAAACTAAGCATTGAATACTTGACTAGTTATGACCAACAACACAATTAATATGCTTACAAGACTGTGCGAGACTTGGTACCAAACCCAACATTGTCACTTTTTCATCCTTATTGAATGTCCATATGTGCCCAAACATCTACAGGCAAGATGACTTAAGCTAGGGAGCTGATGACCATAACTGCAAGATAAGATGACTTAAGGTTCATAATAATCTGATTTATATCATCTAAAATTTTGATGGTGCGCTTTTGAGTGCTAACACTCACAACATTAGTGTTGTTGAGCATGGACAAAATTGATAATCTTGATGATCAGATTGAAGGCTTCAGTGATTTCGAACAAGGACTTGATTGGACGTTCAGGATGGTCGGGTATGCGGACAAGAGACATATTGTAGAGGGGCCGACTCAGGCTCAGTGATAAACTTCCCTTGGATAACATCACGACAAGTGATAAGACTCAGGCAGCATATCTGTTAAGCATAAGTCTATGAAGCAGGAGGCAACACAAACTCTCCATATGTTTGGAAGAGTAACCAAACGGTGGAGGACACAACTCT
>SNQJ01S0079611.1:0-25251 GCA_010110895.2 Picea sitchensis | reverse complement strand
AATCATAGAGATCGGCCACCGTTCCTTGATCCTGATCCTGGGCTCCTCCTCTTCTTTGTCCTCCAACTGCTTTGCTTGAATTCTCCTAAATCTTGAGGAAAGGCTAAAGGGTTGGGACAAAACGGATTCGAAAATTGGGTAGAGTTTCTTTGCTATGATTTTCCTCCTCCAAATAGTACCCCTACCCCTTCTTTTATAGGCTAGAAGGAGCTAGGGTTTTGGACGAACTCTCAGCCATGCATGGCCGGGAGTTCCAGTTAACTAACCCAAAGCTTTTTGTCCCATCGACAACTTTCCGTTTTTTGTGATTCTGAAGGCAAACACGGGCTGTAGTGGGCCTGCTAGCGTTTTCCCGTGGGCTGTAGTGGGCCTGCTAGTGTTTACTTTTTAAAAATGGAGTTTTTAGAAGAGTTGTTCAGTAGTTTTTTGGAAAATAAGGGATATGAGTTGGCCTGATGCCAGGTAAGCATGTGTGGTGCAATTTAGGGTTATAACAATTAGCAATAGGCATCGATCACATAACTTATCTCTTTTTGGCTATCACTCTCCTTTGAATGTGCATGCATACCCCAACCATATACTTATGGATTCTTTGAAGCTACTCTCAAGGAAATGCATGACTTGTCAAGGCAAGGCAAGACATGTCAAGGCAAGGCAAGTCATGGCATGTCAAGGCAAGGAAAAACATGGCATGTCAAGGCAAGGCATGCCATTTCAAGGAAAGGTATGTCAATGGAAGGCAAGGTCTGTGAATCAGGTTAGGAAATTGAGGCTTTAAGTGAGGACATTGGAGGATCCTCTAAACTTTACAAGGTTTTATAATTTAGTGAAAGATTCGCCAATATTTTACAAGATTTTATAATTCGGTGAAAGATTCACTAATATTTTACAAGATTATATAATTGACTAAAAGATTTGCCAAAACATTATATATACATTTTATATTATTGATAAAATAGCCTTCAAGTTTTCCTATGTATCATGGGGATTCACCCATTTATTATACATATAAATTTAGGGGGGGTTCTTAAAACCACCCCTTGTTTCATCTTACAATATCTTCCTAATATTTGATACCATGTAAGGAAAACTAGTGTTTCTCCTTACAAGCTATGATACCATGTAAAAATTCTTGCACAAGAATCTAGTTGCAAAGAAGAAACTAAATTACTAAGCACAATAATCTAGTTGCTATGAAGAAATAACACTTGTAAGCATTAGACCAAAAATAAAGAAGACAAAATGGACTATTGAATTCATTAGAATGAATTTATTTACAATAAGAGAATGCTACATATACATAGAACTCTCCAAGAGAGTGGAAGTGCACACTAGGTTAGGGCTTCCTTGTGCATGCACATGTGACTCCAAATTAGTTAAATTAGCAGTAAATGGAGTTAACTAGCCAAAAATAAAGTTGGCTAGTTATAGATTTGTCTATTTTGGATTACTTCCAAAAATAAAACTAGCAGTAAATGGATTTTACTAGATAATAATAGAGTTAATCATGCAGAAGTAAAAACTCATGCATGCAACTCATGCATGATGAACCAATCATGCATGCAACTCATGCATGTTGAACTAATCATGCATGAAACTCATGCATGCTAAACTAATTATGCATGCATCTCATGCATGTTGAACTAAACTCCATAAATAAAGTGTCTAAATATAGAATTAACATTGAGTCATGCATGCAACTCATGCATGTTGATCTAAACTCTAGTGGAAGTGTGCACTTGTATAGGAGGAGAATATTCCCATTGAAGGAGGAATATTCAAGGTGAAGCGTTCTTTGATCCTTGTCACTACCATGTTACTAACATGTCACTAACACCTTCTAAAACTAGACCTACTATATATAAGCATGCTACAAATAGTAGTCCCCCTGAACACTAGGAAAATTATGAAAATGTGCATGTACACCAAAACACCCCTAAAACAAAATTGAGGTGAGAACAATAGATGGGTCCCAACAATATGTAGCCATGTTATATAGCCATGTAAAAAATAATTTTGGAACCAAAAGATGAGGTAAAGAGGGAAAACCCAATGAGAAGAAACCCCCCCCTCAAAAGAGAATCCTAGATATGTTAGTTGTTATGTAGTTGTGTCCTTCAGTCCTAAGATATATTGCAAACATTCAAACATTTTCTTGGTGAAGTAGTCTCATATGGTGTCAAAACTTATTTGGTTTATTTAGATGAGCCCTTTCTCTAGCATATGTCTTTGTAGTTCATCCTATTTCTTGAATAAACCCTTCAATGTGGTCCAGACTTAGTTTGTTGTGGAAGTAGATACTACATCGAAAAGTAGATTTGGAGATATTAACAAGAATAATAGTCCATATGCTCCATATATCCTATTAAATTACTTTTCTTTCACAATTGTAGAGTTAGGCTATAATTTAGTTCCCATTGTAATCATGTAAAGTCCCTTCCTTCTTAATAAAAACTCAATTTTGGGCTTCCATTCAAAGTAATGGTGTGAGGATCAGTGACATGGGTTGATCAATTCTCTATGGGTTATTCAATCCTTTTTCACCTGTAAATAAAATATGTTATTCTCCTTTGTCATCTGTAAAGAAAATTAGTGCTTCTTCTTACAAGATCAACCTATTCTTTGTAAAGTAAATATTAGTTTCATCTTACAATATCCTCCTAATATTTGATACCATGTCAGGAAAACTAGTGTTTCTCCTTACAAGCTATGATACCATGTAAAGTTTCTCGCATAAGAATCTAGTTCTAAAGAAGAAACTAAACTGATAATCACAATAACCTAGTTGCTTAGAAGAAAGAACAATTGCAAGAATGAGACACAAAAGAAATGAGAGAGAATGAAATATTGAATTCATTAGATTGAATTGATTTACAATGAGAGACTGATATATATATATATATAGAAATATCCATTAGAAAATAAGTGTGCACTAAGTTAGGGATTCCTTGTGCATGAACATGTGGCTCCAAAGTTAAAATAGTAGTAAGTGGAGTTAACTAGATAAGAATAAAGATGGCTAGTTATAAATAAGCTGGCTATTTCGGAATTAGGACCTCCAAAAATACGACTAGCAGTTAGTGGATTTAAATAACTAACAATAGAGTCAACCATGCACAATTAAAAACTCATGCATGCAACTAATGGATTCCATGCATGATGAATAATAATGCATGGAACTCATGCATGCTGAACTAAACTCCATAACTAAAGTGACTAGAGATAGAAACTCCATTGAGTTATGCATGCAACTCATGCATGCCGATATAAACTCTAATGGATATGCCTCAGGAGGTCTATAATCCAAAAACTACTTCTCCCACTCATGAAGTCCATTATGAGTTCTTCGTGGTTCCCTTTGGCTTTTGGAATGCACCTTTCACCTTACATAATCTCGTGAACCACATATTTCAACCCTTTTTACATAATGTTTTCCTTGTCTTTTTTTATGGCATCCCGATCTATAGTAAAACTTGGCATTCCCATGTCACCCATGTTGATAAAAATTACAACAACTATCTAATCATCAATTCTTTCTCAAGAGGTCCGAATTTGATTTTGGTCTCTCTAAAGTAGAATATTTGGGTCATATTGTTCGTAATGATGGTGTATGAATGGACCCAAATAAAATTGAAGAGATGAAGGATTGGACACATCCTAAGACTCTTAAAGGTTTACAAGGTTTTATTGGTAAATTTGGTTATGTTAGTACTATTTTTGTTCCTATCAAAGAAAAAAGGATTCGATGAAGTCGCTAGGATGAGATTGGGTGATTTAACAACAAGAAGTTGAGTTTTAGGAGCCTCTGCACAACTCAAAGTCAAATTTTCCTAAGGGAGAATTGATAACCAACTAGAAAATCCATGCCTTTGTGTGCATAAGGAAAAATTAATCCATTGGGGATTTTCCTAGTCCAAAAGGGGCTCACCACAATTCAAAGGGGGCTCGTCTTAGTTCAAAAGGAGTTTGTCACAGTTCAAAAGGATCTTGTCGCAGTCCAAAAGGGGATTATTGTTCCTCAAAAGAGATTAAGCACCAATAGCCTAGGGGATTACCAAGAGACTGTCGTATAAGTTTCAAATGATAGTAACATTTGGGACAATGACATATCGGACGAATGTAGGAAAATAAGATCAATGACTTACATGAAGTATTGGACTCCCCTCTTTTGAGTATTGTTAGAATCCCAAGACTAGGTCACTCCGATGGGACACCTCCAATCAATGATCCATATTTAAGTAGATGCACCCCTCCCCCGATGAATGGTCCAAATATGATCGTCGATCTCAAATCCTCCCTACCAGGTGTCATGTCAGCCTACCAACAGATCACTGTCATAGCCAACCAGAGGTTGCCACGTCGATGCGGGAAACACACCACATACATAGGTAAATATATTAAATCTAGGTGACACATGTCCTGCTCCCTTTCCACATCAGTGCCATTGTGTGCCAATAGAAAGTTTCCATGTGTGTAGGGTGAAGTCATCATGGCGATGTTTCCCTTAGTTAATTTTTTCTTTCGACTATTCCAAATCAAAAACTCTTAGTTGTCCTTAGATTTCTAATAGACGATCGAGATTTACTTTTCAATTTCCTTTTTGGACTCTCATTCAAAACTAATAATGCAACACTCCAAAGAGGCACCTGAGATGGATGTTTCAGATATGCTTTCAGACCATTTTGAAGTAATACCAATCAATGGTCCATATCTACCCCCATGTATCAAACACGCTTGGATAGGTGTCCTGTCATCCCACCAGTAGAGCACTGTCAAATCTAATAAAAAAATACCACATGGATAGGTGGAACACACCGGATGAACAAATAAATGTCTCAAACCTGGGTGACATGTGTCCTACCTTTCCACCACATCAACACCAATGTGGACTAGTGAGTGGGCCCCAGGAGTCTAGGAATACGTCAGCGTGATAATGTTTTTTCTTTATTCAAATTTTTCTTTCAACCAAAACGATATCAATGACCCTCCATGATTCTTATACTTATGATGGGCGATTCAAATTTTTCTTGGCAAGTCCCTTCAAAGTCCCCTCTTCGGAGTGTTGTCTCAACCTCAATCTTAATCACTCTGAATGGGGAAGCTATGATTAACGCTTTAGATATGATCATATTTGTGGCACCATATAGATAGTCGTTGAAGCTCCTTCATTAGAATCCCTCACACGTCCTAGCTATGGATAGCCCCAATGAGCGCACCTATGAAGGAAGATTCATATCTGGTAAAGGAAATTTGGATCAAAGTCCCACGATCCATCACATTTTATTTCCTGTGCAAAGTAATTATGAATGGAAATGCATCCCTCATGATGTATGCATGAAGTTACTATCAGCAGGGCACCTATCAGACCAATCATAAGTTTCCACATGGACGCGGGAAGCTCTCCACATGCATAGTTAAATTTCTTGAATCTGGGCGACACATGTCATGCCCTTCTGCCACCTCAATGCCAACATGGAGATGACAATTTGACATGTCAGCGCAACACTTTCAGGGAAAACCATCAGTTACCATGTGCACATGGGGAGCCCACCATAGATACATGCCAACATACCAAAAATGTGTGACATGTGTCCTATCCTCAGTGCCACAAAAATATCAATGTAGACCAGTATAAGGCTACCATGTATCTAGGGTGACGCCAATATAACTGTGAAATACCTTTGTCTATTTATATTTATGGTATAGTTATATCAACGACTCTCCTACTTTCGGTGAAATATTAGTAGTGGAGATCATTTTGGACGTCATCATTAGAGAAACATGATGATATTTCAGCAACGTAAGTTATCCTTAATAGTACTAATAATGACATCATTAAATAAAGGGTGGGTTTAGTCGATTAACGACCCATATCTAACCATGTTCCAAATCAATGGTCTAATTTTAATTTTTGATTTCCAAGCACGTTCGGCTCATCAATCCACATATCAATGACCCAGATTTAATTAGGTCTATGATGGAGGGATCATAGTCATCCCAATATGGATGTCCCATATTAAATCATATCTTTTCCCTGATCATAGACACCTCAATCATTGATACACCAATAATTGGGGCTATTTTCTGACTACATGAAGTCCCATGTTCAAATATCGACGATCGATATTGCACACTGATTTTAATATGACAGTTTTTGAGTCTCACACCTGTGTAGTTATGATTTCAAGCTTCTAGACAAAGAGGAAAATTATTGCAGAGATTTCTAATGATGGGTACTATTTCCTGCGAATCTCTAGTTGGTCCACGATCTCAACATAACAAAAATCCAACGGGTGAAGGTAAAGTTTACAATTTCACTAGGAGGAAAACTGCTCAAGAATCAAGAATCCATAAGAATATTCAAGAAGCTAGAAATGGTTTCAAGAAGTGGTTTTATAGCATGAGTGAGAGGAATAAAAGAAAATGAAGGAACCCATTGTTGAGGTTATAACTTTGGGAAATTGAAGAGTTTATTACAACCATAGTTGTTTGACTAGATACCTTGAGAACAATCAATTGATAAATGCAACGTGCAATAGAGATCCATCCCCTGAGTTTAAGTTTCAGTCTGTAATTCCTTCCTTACAACATTTATGTTATTATAAAGCATATCCTTCCACTCTCGATTTTCTTGTATCAGATCTAATATATAAAATCTCAAGTAGAAAGCCATTCACCATGTTCAGTGTTATTGTATGTTGTCTAGTAATGACACATAATTGATTTCCTCTTAATGTGTGACCAATTCTTGTCATTTTCTTTGTGCATTTAAATGATCTATAGAGGCTAACTCCATTTGTTTGAATTTTTGAAGATGTTAGTTGTTTGAAGAAATTTTTTATTCTTATGTATGCATATGTTAGAGTTGTTGAATTCTTAATTGCTCCACACATTGTTCTTTTCCATAGGCTATAGGCTTCATTCTTAGCAATGCGCTATATGTTTATTTTGTTTTTCCTTTGATCCACCATTTCATCCTCCTTTCAGGATTGATTGTATGAAACACTTGTGGAAAAATTCCTCTGATAGTTGAGATAATTTTTCAGCTGAGTTGAGAATAGTTTGAGGTCCTATAATTTCAAAATAAGGAGAGAGAAAGAGGGAAAACTTCCCAAATATTGAAAAATTACATTACTACAAATATGGCCTTAATATTCATCCCAATTCTTTTCCCTTGGGGTGCCTCAACATCTTTCTAATAAAAACTTTGAACATATCGAGGGATAACATCCAAAATGGCATCTTTTTCGTGGACTTAAATTGAATAAATATTCCCTGGGGATACAACATTGTAATATTTGAGAATTGATGGTGAACAAGCCTCAAGCACTTGGCTATTAATTTTTCACCTGGAGACTCGACATAAGGAAAATATGTCTTCTTCCAAAATAAATACAAGAAACCACCCTGATCTTGATCAGGTCCCGATATATTCATATCCATAAAAAAGGGTGACCTAGAGGAACATCACAAAGCATCAAACCTCCTTTTTCTCAAGTAACTCTTATCTAGAAATCTCTCCTTCTGTTGTTCATCAAAATGTTGAATATGTATATATGACTAATATACCTAACGATTCACTCTCTGATTCAAAATCTACATCAGAACCTTTGATATATATTAAAAATTATGCTCTAGAATTTATCCGAGAAGCCAGTTCTTCTCATCGACCCTTCTTGAAAATTCATGTCCCTCCTCTGACCTTTAAATCCCATAACATCATTTTACAAAATATCATGGTTGTCTTAAGTGGAGGAATACCTCAGAGAAATAAAAATCCTCCTCCACCTTCTATAAATCCTCGGGTCACTTCCAAATTTTCCCCATTGAATCTACCACAAATCACCCATCACCTCCCTGGGAATTACATGATATATCTTCCCAAATTTGATGGGGATAAAACTCGCTCATTTGAATATCATATGATTTATTTTCGAGACTTTATAGATGACCAATTTGTAGAACACAATGACATTTTCATGAGATGATTTGTCCAAAATATGGAGGGATATGTTAGAAAATGGTTCAAGGAGTTACCTGCTGCTTCAATTGATAGTTGGCCAACTCTAAGAGTTTCCTTTATGATACAATGGGGTGAGAAAAGAGATAGCCTATACTACCTAAATGAATTTATCTCACTCGGGAAAATATTCAATGAAACTGTTGATGACTTTAACAAAAGGTTTAATAAGCTCTATAACAAGATCCATGTAGATAGAAATCCATCCCAACCAATAGCTAAATTGACATATGCTGGGGAATTTGATGTTGATATTTCCATGAGATTGAGAGAAAGAAGGCCCTGGGCCATGCTAGTAATAAAAGAGGATGAAATTGACATAGAAGGAGACATGATTGCATCAGGAAATATTAAGAAAAAACAATATCAGGAAGAAAATAAAAAGGTCAGGGAAGGCTATGTTACTTATGACCCAAGTGGAGAACCCCAAGATGCAAACATGGATGAGATGTCTATATTGATCAGGAATCTGACAAACATAATGTTTATATTTGATGTAGAGCATAGCAATACAAATAGATACCCACAAGAGTGAGGAATTAGGAATCATAACCCTAATAAATTCATAAGATATCATCATACAAAACTCATCAGAAGGGAGAGAAGAAGTGAGGAACAACCCATTCATCCCCTTGTAAAAACCAACAATGATAACAAATTTATCAAAGAAGTAGTGGATGAGGGATATGATGAATACACAAAATAAATACACCTACTTCAATATTACAATGATGCCATACATATAAATCAAAATGATTATGTAGAGTCTCCAAGTCTTAAGAAATTGATGTCTAGTAGTCAACCCAACAAAGGATATTTATCCTCAGTTCAATACAAAATTTTTGTTGATGCACTACAGGCTGAGATGCATAAGAAGTATGATCTCAGGCCTCGACAAAAAATAGTTGTTGTAGACAGTCAACCTTAGGCTAATAAATATGGTCCAAATTTGTCCAAAGATAAATCTAAAGAGGTTCTAGACATCCCTAAGGTAGATGAAATTTTTGAGCATGTAAAAAAAGAAAAAGAAACTAAATAGCTTGAGGTATTAGCTTCACCTTTCAATTTTGAATGTGAATTTTCTAACATCAAGATTCCTATGAATTTGGTGGAGTTGGCTAAAATACCCTCATACCATAAAAATATTGATAAAATGATCCACGAGAAGGGATCAATAAATCCTCCTGATAATTTGAATGTACAAGATGAGTCCCCTACCATAGTTTTTGGTCCTCATATTGAGGAAAAGAGGAATCTATGGAACCTTTCTATGTGACCTTGATTATTCATGATAAAATGATGCACAATTGTATGCTCAACTCTGGAGCATCATAGAATCTTATGACCAAAGTAGTCATGGAAAATTGGGGGTTGTAAATAACCAAGCCATATCATGATATCTATTATTTTGATACCAGAAAAGTGAAGTGTTATGGGCTTATTAAAGATATAGTTTTCATCGTGGTCCAACTACTTGTTAAGAGCATTGTGATGGATGTGGTGGTGGATGATGTACAAGCCAATTATAGCATGCTTTTGTCCAAAACACGGGCATGAAAATTGGGAGGCACTATGCAAATGGATATGACTTATGCCATTGTACATGTTTTTGGAGGAGAGCTCATAAGGTTATACCAAGAGACAAAGTTTGATTATGTGGTTAGTGATCAGAACAACCCTATGAATCATCCCATATATGTCGTTGATGAATATTTGTCTTGTTGTATCCTATTTATAAATGAAGAGTACAATGGGACCCAAATGCTTGTAGATCCTTTTATAAGCTATCTGGAAGAAGTAGATAGTATATGGAAAATGTTTTTTTATGGTGCATACTCAAAATAATGGGATTAGTCCATCATCGTGTTCATCTCCCTCACTAAAAAATAAATTCATTTTTCCTACAAGCTTGAGTTCTAGGAAACAAATAATGTGGATGAATATGAAACCTTGATCTTAGGACCAAAGGCAACAAGAAAGATGCAAATTACCAAGATGGTGGTATTTGGAGATTCAGAGCTAGTTCTACAACAAGTAAAAGGTTCCTATCAAATGAGACATCCAAGAATGAGGGCATACATAAATCAAGTATGGGATATGATTGATAATTGTTATGTATCTTTCAATATTTCCACTATTTTGAGAGAGTTTAATCAACAAGTTTATTGCTTAGTAGTAGTTGCTAGTACCTTTAAATTACCAGCCACCCCTGAAATTAAATATGATATTGAAATGAGATACAAACCTTCCATCCATGATAATATCAAATACTGGAAAGTTTTTGAAGATGATCAAAAGATCAAACAATTCATGGAAGTGATAGATGGGTTTGCAAATACTCATATTCATTCAGATGATGAACAAGACACCAAACATGAGATTGAGGAGGAAGCTGAAGATATACCCAAATTTAGTAATTACATGGTTGAGCATAAAGTGTTGTAGCTTAAGAATAACTTCATTCCCAAAGGGTTGGTGCCTTCAGAACAATGTTTTGATAGAAAAAATGTACTTTTCAAACCAATTATCCTCCCCAAAGATGATAGAAATGAGGAACACAATATTGGGACTGAAAAACATCCTAAATATATTAATCTATCCAAACATATTCCTGTTGATCATAGGGTAGAATATTTGCAGCTTTTTAAATAATACATGGATGTCTTTGCATGGAGATACGAGGACCCAAAAAATTATGATACCAGTATCATCCAACATCGAATACCCCTCAAACCTAGTACTAATCCTTTCAAACAAAAGATCAGGAAAGTTAATCCTCTTATTTTATCTACCATTGTGAAAGAGGTGAGAAAATTATTAGATGCCCAGATTATTATTCTCTTAAGGTACTCTGAATGGGATGCAAATTTATTTCCAGTGAGAAAGAAGAGTGGGGAAATAAGGCTATGTGTGGACTTCAGGAACTTGAATAAATTCTCTCTAAAAGAGAACTACTCTCTGCCCAAGATGGATCATATACTTAAAAACTTAGTAGGGGGAAACATGATATAAATGATGGATGTTTTTTTAGGATACAACCAAGTGGCAATGCACTTAGATGATAGAAAGAAGAGATCCTTCAAAACACCATGGGGGAATTTCATGTATGACAAAATGCATTTTGGTATGTTAAATGCAAGAGAAAATTTCCATAGAGCTATGGACATTGATTTTGTGGTTGAGAGAGAAAATTTCATTTTCATATAGCTTGATGACACGATTGTTTTCTCCAAGACAGATGAAGATCACATCAAGCATTTAAGGAAAACCTTTGTGAAGCATAGGAGCTTTGGGCTGTCCTTGAACCCCCAAAAGTCTTATTATTCTTTGGAAGAAGGAAATATTCTTGGCCATATAGTATCCAAAGAAGGGGTGAATATAGATCTATAAAGGGTGGAGGAAATCAAACAAATTTATTAACATAGCAACAAGAAATAACTACAATCTTTCCTAGGTGAATATAGATTTGGATCTGATTATATGGGCAATTATGGGATTAATAGTTTTATCAGCGATTGTGTTCTCTGTATTGAGCTGCTTGAAGTGGTATCTCCCACTGTCAACACCAAGAAGAATGGATTTGTATTCTCAAATGATTTTTGATTTGAATGACTTTATAGCATCAACAATTTTCGCATCATTTGGTGTCAGACTGTGCGAAATTATTGTGGTATGTAATTCTGACTGGTGTCTATAAACATGAATTTTTTTATGTTGAACCCTACCAACTCATATTTCTATATTATTGTATTGTGAGACGAAGGATCAACAAAGGCAACTAATTTTCTTAAAACAATGATAAGCAGTTCAAATGTTTTTTTTTGGGGGTAACAAAAATTTTGTAACTCAAGTATTTTTTACTTTGAGGGGGGGTGAATTTTTTTAAAATTTGCGGTTATTGTAAAAGGTAAAATTTTGAAAGTTACCTGGATTTTGACTAGAGGCAAGTGCAAAGATCAGCTATTTTTCTCTTTCTTCAATGACTATACGAGGGTCAAGGCCAAGCCCCGATAGATCATTTTTTGTGTGATGCGTCTGGTGTGGTGCTCATCTTAATATTTTTTTTCTTGATTCTTTTTTGGTGAGAAGATTCAACTCTACAATGTCGAAGTTAATTAATTTGTTCTCTGACTCCTATAAACTTGAAGGCACAAAATCATACAAGACATAGAAACGTCTCATTGAAAGTACTCTCATTTACAATGAAATTTGGCGTGATATATGTAATGAAGATACTAAGCCAACTAAGCCTACATATGCAGCTACATTAGAAAAATGGGAAGTTAAAAATGCCAAAGCATTAACACTCATTAAATCTTCAGTTAATGATGGGATGTATGTTCACATTGAAAATACTACTGATGCATGGTCTGCTTTGAAATTTTTTAAGGATTTATTTGATACTCAACCTGAATCAAAGAAAGTTGATCTTCAATTAAAGTTGCTCCAATAGAAATTTACTGAAGGAGGTGATGTACATGAATATATTTCCAAACTTAACAACATTAAGAAGGAAATACTAAATGTTGGTTTTCAAGCAGTAGATGATAGATTCATGACCACAATTTTGATTGTTGGATTGCCTTCTTCCTATACACATTTTTTGGAAACTTTACAAGTAACTGGCAAGTTAGATAAAGTTACGATTGATGAACTAAGTGAAATGTTATCTCAACACAAAAAAACTTTTGGAAAAAAAAGCAAGTTGGGGAAGATGTTTTTTTCATAGAAGCCAATACAAGTAAATCTTCAAGTGACAGTTCTAGAAGCAGAGGAAGAGAAAATTTTGTACAAGGTCGTGGTCAAAGCCAAAGTAGAGAAAACAATTTTCAAGGTAGAGGAAACAATCAAGGGAGAGAGTATTTTCAAGGTAGAGGAAACAATCAAGGCAGAGGGTATTTTCAAGGAAGAGGAAATAATCAAGGCATAGGATATTTTCAAGGCAACGGTCAAGGTAGAGGACAAACTCCACACAGAGGTCAAAGCTGAGGCAGAGGACAGAATTCAAGCAGAGGGAGAGATTTCAGTCAAATTGTTTGTAGAAGATGTAACAAAGTTGGTCATTATGTAGAAGATTGTCGAACTTCCATTGATAAAATTTCTAGGCTTCATAAAAACACAACACAGTTTGCAAATGATCGAGATGATGATGGTTCAGAATATGTCTTTACCTCATCTTCTGCAATACATAGACAAAATTTCTTTTGGACTTTTCAAGAATGCCATCTTAATTCAGTTTCTTGCAGATAATACCAAACATACTCCTTATGGAAATGGTGTAGTTGAAGTTTATTTACATGATATTGGAGAACATATGATTTCAAATGTATGGTATGTACCAACCTTTTAAAAGAATTTGTTGTCTTTAGTCACGATTGGACAAGCAGGACATCAGGTGATTATGGAAGATGTCTTAGTTAATATTTATTTAGTCAAACATAATATGAAAATAGTAATGACAGGTTATGACGATGGAAAATTGTTAACGATGAAAGGGACAATTATTCCAAGGCATTCAGACTTTGCAGGCACAATAAGTATAGGTATTTCACCTATCATATTGTGGCATGTGAGATATGGACATATCAACTTTGAAAGTCTCTCTCAATTGAAAAAACAAGGGATGGTTAAGGGACTTCCAACTTTCAAAAAGGAAAATTCAAAATGTGATGCATACATCTATTGCAAACAAAGTCACGAGAGTTTTCCAACAAGTTCATGGTGTGCAAAAAGGAGGTTGCAACTAGTTCACAGTGATGTTTGTGGACCACTACATACTTCTTTCGGTGGTTGAAAATATTTTTTACTCTTTATTGATGATTTCAGTAGAGTGACTTGGGTTTACTTCTTGAAGCAAAATTTGGAGGTATTTGAAAAGTTTAAGGTTTTTCATCAACTTTTTGAAAATGAAGTTAAAGAAAAGATAGGCACTCTCAGGATAAATAATGGAAGGGAATTCACTTCTAATGAATTCAAAACTTATTGCATAGACAATGGGATAAGAAGACATCTTACAAATTTCTACACTCCTCAAAAAAATGGAGTCGCAGAAAGAATGAATCGCACCTTGTTAGGAATGGCAAGATCCATGTTAAGATTTAAAACGTTAAGTTCTGCATATTGGGAAGAAGCAATCCATACATCTATATACTTAAGGAAAATATATCCAACTAATTCTTTGGATGGAATCACACCTTATGAAGCATAGTTTGTTTTCAAAACATCTTAGAGTTTTTGGATCAGTATGTTATGCCTTAGTTCCGAAAGAAAAACAAACTAATCTTGACTCAAGAAGATTGAAATGCACAATGATTGGGTATTCTGATGAAAAGAAAAGGTACAGACTTTTGTCCAATGGAAAATTTATTGTGAGCAGGGATGTAGTTTTTGATGAAACTGAAAGTAAGAGTGCTCAAGAAATCGAAAGTCTTCTTCAAAAGTTAGAAACTAAAGGCAATCAAATAAAATAAAAAATGCAAAGTCAACCAAATTCATATAATTGGTATGAACTGGATTTTCCTTCATCTGAAGATGATACATTCAGTCCATTTACTTCAACAATATCATCTGGGTCTTCAAGCAATTCATTGTACTCTCCTAGTAGCAACAGTTCATCTGACAATGATTCTCCACCTCCAGAATCTTCTATTCATCAACGAACATTAGTTTACATTAAACCAATTTACAATAATGGCAATTCAAATTCCCAAACAAGTGAACATCAACTACCAAAATGGGCAGTTCAACTTTTGAAATATGTAAGGCCCGATGAGCAGTATAAAATATGAACAAGGGGATCACACAGAAGTGAACAAAATTTTGCCTTGGTAGCAAATGATTTTACTGAACCTTCCACATATAAATAAGGAGTAAAACATAAAGAATGGCAGTAGGCTATGGTTTAAGAGTATCAAGAAGTAATTGATAACAACACTTGTAAACTTGTTGATTGTCCTACAAGTGTTAAACCCATCAGATGCAAATAGGTTTACAGAATTAAATACAACCAACATGGCAAAATTGACAAGTATAAAGCACGACTTGTGGCTAAAGGTTTTGCACAACAGGAAGGCATTGATTATGAGGAAATTTTTTCTCCTACATCTAAATGGAATACTACCCGATTAACACTTGCATTAGCCGCTCAAAAAGGTTGGAAAGTTCATCAAATGGATGTAAAAAGTGATTTTCTGAACAGATAGTTACATGAAGATGTATATATGAAACAACCACTGGGTTTTGAAATTGCAGGGTAGGAACATAAAGTATGCAAATTAATTAAGGCTTTATATGGTTTAATGCAAGCTCCCCGAGCTTGGTATACCAAAATGGATGAATACCTCAGGAAAGTTGGTTTTCAACGAAGTAAATCTGATGATACTTTCTATATCCATCAACAGGGGCCATATCGGGTGATTCTTGTTATGTATGTAGATGATTTGATCATTACGGGGAACAATGATGATCATATTGCACAGGTGAAAAAGGAGTTACATGCCGGTTTTAAGATGACTGATTTGGGATTACTTCACTACTATCTTGGAATTGAAGTATTCCAACGTCCACATCATATTTTAATTTCTCAGAGTAAGTATGCAACATAAATTCTTCAGTGATTTGGCATGTAGGATTGCAAACCATCTCTTACCCCTATGGAACAACACTTGAAACTTTCAAAATTTGAAGGGGGGGAAATGGTAGACAACACTATTTATAGAGAATTGATTGGAATATTGATTTATTTAACAAACACTTGACCAGATCTATCTTATGCAGTCAATATTCTTTCATTATTTATGAATAAACCACGGGACAACCACTAGAATGAAGCCAAAAGAGTTCTTCAATATATCCAAGGAACAAAATATTTTGGTCTTCTTTACAAAAAGACTAAAATTTTTGTACTTGGTGGATTTTCAGATGCCAACTTTGCTGGAAGTATTGATGATAGAGCATCAACATCAAGTTATTTAATGAACATGGGTTCAACAATAGTGTCTTGGAATTGTAAGGAACAATCTACAATGGCCACTTCTACAGAAGAACAAAAATACATCTCAGCATGGGAAGAAACATGTGAAATCATTTGGTTACGCAAAATTTTACAGGACTTGGGCATTTCTCAAGCATAAGCTAAATCATTATTCATCGACAACCAATCAGCCATTAAGCTTGCCAAGAATCCATATTTTCATTCAAAGACAAAGCACGTGGACACCAAGTATCATCATATCATATCACTCATTGCAAAGGATGTCATCAAGCCAATTTATTGTCCTTCAGAAGATTAGATCTCCGACATTTTCGTGAAACCTCTTGGTAGAATAAAATTTACTAAATTCAGCGATGAACTTGGTATCTACTGTAATGTATCTTTGCATCATAGGGGGGAATGTTAGATAATCCAAAATACAAATATACTAGTTTAATAAGTTAGAATAAAATGATTATTAATTTAGGATATTAAATTAATAATCCAGAACATTTGACTAATAAATGGAGACATTTAGAAATAGAGTATTGTTGTAAAAGATATGACTCTAAAAAGGTGTCGTATCTTAGGCTCTAAATTAGAAGTATAGTTAGAAGATTGTTAAGATATAATTTATTGTAAATGGACACTTGTTTATTTAATAAGTGATCCATATCTAGAGTTTGTTAGGACATTTAGCTTATATATAGCTCATTGCAAGAGTGTTGAGTTGTTCAGGTGTAAACTCTTGCAATTTATGACATGTAATTTCTTTTCCTATTTAATAAAAGTGTGTGTCTGAGGACACTTCTGCCATTAAAATAGTATTTATAAGAATGTTTGTCCCCATTTTCACTGAAATGGTAAAGCGTAGTACCGGCATGTTGAAAACGAACCATGAAGTCAAGTGGATAGAAGAAGCTAAATAATATTTCCAACAGATCAAGGAATCCTTAGGAGAGTCTCTAGTTCTGACCAACCCAAATTATGACAAGGATTTCCTCATTTTATGTTTCACATCAACACATAAAATAGTTGTTTTGTTGCTTTAGAAAAATTAAAAGTACCAAGAGAATCCAATAGAATTTTTCATTAATACCCTAAGAGATGATGATCTTAAGTATAGTAGCATGGAAAATAAGGCTTATGTGTTAGTCAAAGCATTACAGTATTTCAGAGATTATATACTCCACTCTAAGATATTGGCTTATGTACCTACTAGTACCATAAAGAATATTCTGACACAACTTGAAAGTGAGGGAAAAATGGGTAAATGGATTGCTAAGATTCAGGAGTATCTTAGATATCAATCCCACAAAGCTTGTAAAATAACAAGGACTAGCCAAATTGTTGGATGAATATAATTGCAAAGATTTATAATTGAATGCATTGTCAACAAACATTGTAGTAGAAAATTCTAATGAAGATGAAACACAAGAGACATCCTTAGAGGTAAGTGCCAAGTTTTCTTAGTATGATTGGTATAAAGGCATCATTTTTTACTTGCAAAATTTCAACTTCTCACTAGCAAGAATTAAAGATAGGGCTAGGTATATTAAACTTAAGGATGCAAAGTATTTCATTTTTGGGGGGGAATCTATTTTGGAAGGACTCGGGGGGAATCCTACTAAATTTCCTCACTGAAGAAGAAATGGAGGGAATAATCATTAAGTTTCATAAGGGTGTGTGTGGGGGTCACTGTGCATGGAGATCCACTACATACAATATCCTTAGAGTTGGGTATTACTGACCCTATTTATTTTTTGATGTAATTTTCTTGGTTTGAGAATGTGTAGAATGTCAAATGTTTGCAGGAAAGTAGAATTTGTTGCCCCTCCCACTAAAAGAAATCAAATCCGATACACCTTTTTAGTAGTGGGGGATTAGACTTCATTGGTGAGATTAATAAAAATTCAAGTGGATAACACAAATGGATTTTGACAGCCACATATTATTTCACAAAATGGGTAGAGGCCATACCTACAAGGGAAACCACTGATACAATCATCATAAAGCTCCTAGAGGAAAAAATCTTGGCTAGATTTGGGTTGCAAAGAAATATCATTGTTGATAATGCTCAAGCCTTCAAATCTTCCATATTTATTAAGATTTGTTAGGATTATAACATAGAGATGGTACATTACACTGTTTACTATCCACATGAAAATGGTTTGGCAGAATCTTCCAATAAGAACATTATCAAGATTATCTAGAAAATGTTATCTCAAAACAAAAGGCATGGGATTCCCACCTAAAATATGTTGTCTAGGAAGACAAATTTAGTATTAAGAGGGCCATTGGAACTTCCCCTTTTCTATTGGTGTATGGGTTGGAAGCCATTTTTCCCATTCAACTCAACCTCCCTCTAATGAAATTATTGCAAGTTGATGAGGCATAATTAAATGACATGTAGAGAAGAATTAATAATATGATTGAATTATAGCAGGTAAGAGAACAAGTTCAGATAAATTTTGAACCTCATCAAGAAAGAATAAAAGAAATATTTGACAAAAGGACCAAAGAAATAAATTTCATGGAAGGGAATTTGGTTTTAAAATGGGATGCTCGAAGGGAAGCTAAAGGGAAACATGGAGAGTTTTATAATATCTGTCTTGGACCCTTCCAAGTGGTTACAGTCCAAGATAAAAACAGTTATTATTCAACTGAGTTGGGTGGAGAATTGTTTGGGGATTCTGTAAATGGGAGGTTTCTCAAACACTTCTTGCAGTACTCATCACTGTAATATTTTCTTACCATGTATATAAATAATTCCTTTTCTTTTCTCCATGAATTTGTAATTTTACTTCATTCACCATTCATTAATTCAACAAGTAGGTAGGAATATAACAACTTAACCTATTGAACATTTTTTTGTCACATATCAGATCAATTTTTAGGTCTGAAGTAGATGTATCATTTCAAGAAGACTCCATAACCCAACAGAAGAAGGAACTTGGTCATTTTCGGGTATACTCCATAACCCAACAAAAGAAGGAACTTGGTCATTTTTGGGAAGGCTCCATAACCCAACTGAAGAAAGGCACTTGGTATATAGTTCTTAGTAAAACACAAGTGTATGTTGTCCCCACTGGAGCCAATGTTCATACAATTTTTGTTCTTATAAAAAAGACGAGGATTCCATGAAGTGGCCACACCAAGATTGGTCAAGTTAGCAACATTTTGTCGAGTTTCAAGACCCTCACCATAGCTCAAAGCCAAATTTTCCTAAGGGAGAATTGAGAAGAAAAAATAAAATCCATTCCCTTATGCGCATAATGAAAAATCAATCCCTCGAGGCTTGTCATCTTCCAAAATATTTTTGTCACATTTCAAGGGGGCTTGTCACAGTTCAAAAGGAGGTTTTCGTAGTCCCAAAGGGGCTTATCACACCTCAAAATAGATTAAGCACCAATAGCTTAGAGGATTAGCATGAGACCATTGCATATGAGTAATAGGATAGTAACTTTTGGGACCTTGATATATCAAACAGATGTGGGAAAATAAGATCAACGATCATTAGGAATTTTTGAAGTCCCCTCTCCAGATTCTTGTTGGAATCCCAAGCCCTGGTCACTCTGATGGGAAACCTTCATTCTATGGCCCAGATTTAAGTTGACGTGCCCCCCTAATGAGCTATCTATATATGATCATCACTATAAAATCCTCTCTACTAGGTTTTGTGTTATCTCATCAATAGATCACTATCAGAGCCAACCATAGGTTGCCATGTGGATGCGGGAAACCCACCACATACATAGGTAAAAATATCAAATCAGGGTGACATGTGTCCTGATCCCCTACCACGTCAGTGCCACCATGGGCCAATATAAAGTCACCATGTGTGCATGGTGACATCAACATGATGGTTTTTTCCTTAGTCAATTTTTTCTTTTGACCATGCTAGATCAATGGCTCTTAGTTTTCCTAAATTGTTTTATTGACGATCGAGATTTACTTTGCAGTTACCTTTTTAGAGTCTCGTTTGAAAATAATATTGTAAAAATTTGAAGAGGCCCCTGGGACAGATGGTCCAGATCTTCTCTCAAACATTTTTCAAGTAATATCGATCAATGTTCCAGATCTTTTCTTAGGTATCAAAGCCTCTCGACCAGGTGTTGTGTCATCTTGCTAGCAGATCATTGTCAGAGCCAATCAACGACTATCATGTGGATAGGTGGAATCCACCATATTTAGAGATAAATGTATCGAACCTAGGTGACATGTATCCTACCTGTCCACAACATCAATGCCAATGTGGATTCGTGAGAGGGAGTCATGTGTCCAGGAAGACGTCAACATGATAATGTTTTTTTCCTTAACCAAAATTTTCTTTCGACCACAGTGAGATCAATGACCCTCAACAATTCTCAAAATTTAGATGGGAGGTTTGTATTTATATTCCCATGTCCCTTCAAAGTCCCCTCTTCGGATTCTTGTCTTAACCTCACTCTTAATAACTATGAATAGGGAAGCTATTATTAATGGTCCAAATCTGATCATATCTGTGTATCCAGATAGATGGTCGTCATATTTCCTTTTTCAAAGTCCCTCATGAGTCCTCACTCTAGATAGGCTCTATGGGTGAACCTCTGAAGGATGGTCAATTTTTGGTAAAGGAAAGTTAGATGAATGGCCTAGGATCCATTACATTTTATTTCATGTGTAGAGTAATGAAAAAGGATGCATGTCCCCAATGATGTATGCATGAAGTCACTTCCAGCAGGGCACCTGTTAGACCAATTAGAAGTTGGCATGTGGATGCAGGAAGCTTGCCACATTGTTTGGGTCCTAACCCGCACATAGGTAGAACAATATATTCAGATGCAATAAAGGTCAATACTAATAATGCCTTGCAATAAGATAGAATAAGTTGAATGTAAGAAGACCTAATAGAAACTTCTGCTTCTAGAAGGATCTTCCTCTAGATGTTTCTTTTGATAGACATATTTAGTATAGATAGGATTCGAGGGTATGAGAACCCTAGATTGGAGATTATTGTAATAGAGCTCTGCTCGACTAGAGGTTGCCCCCTCGAAGAGGCCCATGAACATTTCTCTCAGAATCAAAGTGTTATTTCTATTTTTATTCTTATATCATTTCAGTGTTATTATGGTGATTGTTCTGGTTATATTACTATTATTATGCCATTTCTATCATTTTATTTCTGTTCTGCATACTTTTTATGTTTGGTATATTACAAGTGGTATCAGAGAACTTTCCTTAGTAGAAATTGTGAGTAAATGTTTTTTCAAGGTAGAGACGTATTCTGACATCTTTAAGCCAGATAGATCTATCGTTACGCGCATAAACCCATGGTTGAGGGATTCATACATGTAGGAAATACAAGTGGTTCTTAAGCGCACATTTGTTTTCCACCCTTGTAACCCATGTTGGTACCCCTTCGAGTGGTAGCGCATTAGACAACACCTGTGTATAGAGCGGCCTAGATTTCTTGAATCCCTCTTTAGATAAACTGATCGACCACCTGACTGCTATAATGCCACTGAGAACAACACTCGAGAAGACACTCTCCAGTACCTAGGTAGTCGGGTAGTATGGCTAAGGGTACGATCTATCCTCCTTAGTTAGTGCCCTGAGATATTGGGCCGAGTAATATTGTTGGACCCCACACATATATTAGAGAGCTATAGCATAGGGAAAACCATTTTCTGTAGAACCCTTGAATACCTAACCCTTGGGGACAATAACATAAAAAAATCAAAACATACAAGATCTATTGCTGTGCAACTATGTTTGGGTTGCCAAGTAACTACACATTTCTTCCTAGTTAATAATTTGGGCATTTCATCACTGCAATATTCTTCAGACCAGAGTATAACTTCGCAGGTGTAAAAAAAAAAAAAAGGTCTGGAAAATGTTTCACCACTATTTGAGACATATTCCATTGGATTCATCTCTTCTCCCTTATCATGTTCATACATATCATTTTTTGAAAAAAAAATTGAACCTTGATGCAGGAGCATCTCAAGCAAGCCAGTGTGGAGACAATCAAACAGCTGGAAAAGCGCCCGACACAAATTTTGAAACATCTTGAACCATTAATGAAACATCAAGTGGAGGCGTACTTGTATAATGTAAACAGACCTTGAGCGATTTTCTCTCGTCCTTAGTAGGTAGAAGGCATTTATAGTAGTTAATGCAAGTAGATAGAATTGAATGTTAGATTAGGCAGTTTTAGAGCGCAAGAGGGAAACGGGATATAGACACCCACCTTGTGTATTGTAACATTATTATGAGGGCATAGAAGAGAAGAAGAGAGTTGTTTAGCAGACTCCATGTACAAAAGTTCTGAATTAATACAAGAAAGGTGTGATTCAGACTCATGGTGTCCATATATTCTTTGTGTATGCATCTTTGAATGTTATGCTCATGAATGTTTTACTCTTTCTGTCATGCAATTGCTTTTATGCTATGTATGGATGATTTCTTGTTGAATGTTTGAAATATGAGAGGAAAGAGGAAAGGAATGAGTTTCAATTGTTTCTCTATCTGAGCAAGAGTTCCTGCAAGGAGTGCAGTTGAATTGTCCGCAAGGAGTGCGTCGACAAGGTGTTCAGGGGTTTGCCTCTGAAAGCTCAGGAGAGATAGTTTTTGTTCTCATTTCCATAGAAGTGTAGTGGGGACAAGAGCTGTGCAAGGAGTGCACAGGCTGAGTGAAGTCTTAGGGTTGTGGACCTGAATGAAGTATTGGGAGACTGCCGCTAAAGGTGTGCGCAGAGTCGAAATATTCCAACACTTGGAAGTGTTTGAAAGTCTGCTGCAAGGAGTGCATGCAAAGGGGTTTTCTGAAAGACTCGGAGTTGGGAAAGTTCATAAGGATTTGAACCTTCGAAGGAGTCGAAGGAAGGCATAGCGATGTCAGACCATAGGAGGACGAGTTCTCAAGGAAAGGACGGATGGTCAGAATTCTCTGAAGAGAATTTGTGAAGTCCCATGAGTCGTCAGATCTCATGGAGGAGCAGGGGAGATACAACAAGTATTCTTGAAATATTCTAAGCTCAGGAGGAGTAGGACCTTAGATCCGAGCCACAAGGGTTGTTGGATTTACACATGGGTTTCTATATCGGGTTTTCGTAGATCGAAGTCCCATAAACTTTGCAACGAGAATCGCGAAATCACGAAATGCGAAGTCCTGAAAAGCTAAAAGGATTTGTGTGGGCCACAGAGGAGTTAGCGAGCGGACAGGTGGCACACTATTGACATGGAGTCAAACTCCGTTGATCATTTCAAAGTTTCGGGGAGTGAAGTTCTAAATTCTTTGCATTAGTATTCGCGATATCGCGAAGTCCGAAGTCCTGATGGAGTAAAGGGGTGTTGAAAGGTCAACCTAGTGAGCGTGCCAAAATTTTGGAACATCGGGTTTTGGGAATCGCGGGAACAAGTTGTTGGACAACGCGACCACCGAAATCGCGATAGGGAAAAGTCTGAAAGAAGAAGAGGAAGGGTCAACGTTGATTGTTTTGGGGTTTCGTAGATTTGAGAGACAAGCGCGTGACCGACGGATTCGAGAAAGTGCGAAGTCCGATTTTCCGAAGAAAAAGGGGGAATTTCTGAAGTTGATTGTGGGTGTAGGTTTCCCGAAAGGGAAATAGAAGAGCCATTCCGAAGCTCTTTGGGCCAGCGTAAAGGGAAAGATCC
This sequence comes from Picea sitchensis, assembly GCA_010110895.2. Lineage (NCBI taxonomy): Eukaryota > Viridiplantae > Streptophyta > Pinopsida > Pinales > Pinaceae > Picea > Picea sitchensis. Next base: position 1,600 of record SNQJ01S0079611.1, on the reverse strand, counting down.
TGTGTTGACGTGGACCTTCCAACCTGCGGGTTGGGGAGGGAGTGTGCATCATCATATTTGGTATCAGAGCACATAAAGGTTCTTTACTTTCTGTGGCAAGGAAAAAAGAAATTTCACCATGTCGCCAAGGAGAAGGGACATACAAACACTCAATCCACCAGAGGAGAGGGAAATGCCAAGAAGAAGAGGTAGGCAGATGACTGATCCAGCCATGGAGAAAGAAATGCGTGATCTATGAGCTAGACTCGAAGACATGGAGACAACACAAAGATGCACAGTCAGTGCTGGAGATCTAAGTGATTCCGAGAGTGAAATTGAGGCTGAACATGAAGAAGAAGTTGCAGCTGAAGATGCAGTAAATGAACGTTTGATTAGAGCTATTGCAAGAATGGGTGCAAGAGCGAAAATGGACATTCCAGTTTATGAGGGAAATCTGGATGCAGAGGAACTTCTAGATTGGATTAGAGCTCTAGACACATACTTTGACTATGAAGATGTCGAGGAGGACAAAAAAGTCAAGCATGCAGCCACAGGATTGAAAGGACATGCAACATTGTGGTGGGATGAACTACAAGCTGACAGACGCTGCAAAGGAAATAAAAAGATCAAAAGCTGGGACATAATGATCGTGAAGATGAAGGCAAAATTCATCCCCAGGGACTATCAAATTTCTCTGTTCAGGAGAATGCAGAACCTGAGACAGAAGCTAATGATAGTGAAAGAATAAACTGAAGAATTATACAAGTTGAACATCAGGGTAGGTCATCGGGAAAGCGATGATGAAAAAGTAGCCAGATACATGAATGGCCTGAGAAACAATATTCAGGATGAGATGAACATGGTAACCATCCGAATGGTGGAAGATGCTTATCAGATGGATCTGAAAGCTGAAGAGAAGATAAGCCGAAAGCAAGGTCAAAGAGGCCGAGGTAGAAGTCAGCCCAGAGGAAAATCAATTGCCTAGGACAAACATCAGAAACCCAGGCATGACTGGAAGAAACCTCAGACTCGAACTGAGAGAGGTGGAACCTCACAGCGAGGGCAATATGATGAACAAAGAGGAGAGTATGCTAATAATAATACTTTTCCTTGTACCAGAGGTAGAGGAAGAGGAAGAGGTGGAGTAATAACATGCTTCACATGTGGAAAGAATGGGCACAAGTCTTACGAGTGTCCAGATAAAAAGAAAGACGGAGGAGAGACTCACATCGCCGAAGCACAGAGGTGAGATGTTGAGACAGAAGATGCTGAAGGTGGAAGATCACTGATGATGCAAAAAGTTCTTTTGACACCCGAGAAGGAGGTGGAGAGTTCAGTCCAAAGGACCAGACTTTTTCAGACTGCTTGCAAAACCAAGGACAGGGTGTGCAAGGTCATTGTGGACAGTGGTAGCACGAATAATCTCGTTTCTATGGAGATGGTAGAAAGGCTGGAGCTGGAGATGATTGTTCATCCAAGCCCATACAGAGTTTCGTGGCTACAAAAATGACATCAGGTAACTGTCACTAAACAATGCTTAGTTGAATTTAAGATAGGAGGATATAATGATAAGATATTATGTGATGTCATTCCTATGGATGTTTTTCATCTATTATTGGGT
>SNQJ01S0079610.1:15633-35876 GCA_010110895.2 Picea sitchensis | reverse complement strand
TTAAGCTTCTCAACCTCTTCTTCTTTCTTCATTATCTGAGACTTCATGACTTCTTTTGTTCTTTTCACTTCTTCAAGCTGAATTTTTAATGTGATTATTTCTTCTTCAAGTCCTTTCTCTTCTTGACCAAACTCTGCCTCAATATGGTTTAGATCAATAGTTCTTTCCTTAAGATGATATGTCAATATCTTCTCTCTCATTTCTGCTTCTTCCTTCTGTGCTGCTATGTTGGTTTCCAAACACTGCTTTTGATATTCAAGATTTTCTTCAATATTTCTGGCTTCTTCTAGCTGAGTTCTTAAGTTCGTGATGACCTATTGGGCTTCTTAAAAAATGTGAACACTTTCCTTTTGTTTCATCAATTCTTTCTGGAGTGAATTGTTTTCTTCTCTTAGTTCATCTAAAGCACTAATCAATTCTTCTTCATAATTGTCTTCCTTTTCAATTATTTTTCCTGTCTCATTTCCTTCATGGCATTCTATTTCAAGATGTCCGTGTTTTTCACAATTAACACAAAACAACATACCTATGGTGATTATGTACTCTTCATCTTCTGAATCTTCTTGATATGGTGAACATAATTCTTCTTGATTTGTATCTGCATCTTCTTTGACATTTTCTGGATCTGTGATGGGTGAAGAATATATGTCATGTAACTTATCCCAAAGTTCTCTTCCTGATGAACATTTACCAACTTTTTCTCTTACCGGATTAGGTAATCCTTCCCAGATGAAATCCATTGCTATTTTGTTATTCTTCCTGCTTGGATGCAGTCTTTGCCCTTTTTGAACTATCATATCCTGTAATAACTGATAGCCAAATATAATGTCCCTATGCATGTAAAACTACTTGCGTCCTTATGCTCCACATCTCATACTTAAAACCATTCTGACCATTAAACATTGGTACTCCATTCTCAGAATAATCCATGATCTCCTTCCAGTGGTTAAAGTGTTTTCTTAAGGAACCGGATCTATTACCAATTGTTGGATTACTGAGAGGGGGGGTGAATCAGTAATAGAGAAATTTAATCCTTTTCAACCATATAATCCAAGTGTTATATCAATAAAGCATTATCATCCAATAAAGGCAAAGTAAATAAGCAATGAAAAAATGAACAAACACACACATACACAGTACACCAGTGTTTTACGTGGAAACCCAAATTGGGAGAAAACTACAAGATGTTTTTCTTATATGTCTTGAAAATTACATTCATTGGAAGCACCATCTTCCTTATTTTCCAGCTACAAGTGGAAGGAAGCTCCAACCCTATAGGGCTACAACTGGGAAGATCTAACTCCCAATTCTTTGGCTACAACAGAAGGAGGCTACAATATGTTCTCAGGCTACAACTAGGAGGATGGATATACACATCCTTGCCCAATCAATACAGTAGGAAATTAGAGATGATGGAATGGCTTTCCAACCTTTTCAACTGTGATATATACCGTTATGAAACTGTACTAATAGAATTTGAACCAATGCATCAGCTGTACCAATAAATTTGAACCATGCATCAACACGTACCTCAACACATGTCCAACTTGTACCATAAACAAGTGCATCAACCATTCATGACTGTACCAAACAACTTGTAATCAACTTGTACAAACAAGTGCATCCAAATATGTACCAATTTTGTACCAATCGTAGTAATCAGCTTCTCATCAACTATGACTCATCAATATGTACCAACATCATTAACTGCTAATGTAATAGTATAACTCATCAACTATTGTCTCAACCATGTGTACTCAACATGTACTCAACCAAAATCCCTCATCAATTTCATCATCAAATATGATTTGTAGCTTTGTAATAGACACGGTTTATATGATCACATTCTTACCAAACCTTCATAAACTTTAACAACAAAGAGACTAGCATTTCATCAAACTTTCTTTAGTCTCATGCCTAGTTTTGGATTAGTCAAAACCCTAACTTGAAGTAATCGCTTTTGTACCTATAATGTATAAAGAATCACGAAACTAATACACAATGTTCTTCTTTAACAACAAGAGACTATCATTTTCATCAAACTTTTCTTTAGTCTCACATGCCTAGTTTTGGATTAGTCAAAAACCCTAACTTGAAGTAATCATAAATTTGTACCTATAATGTATAAAGATCTGAAACTGATACACAATGTTCTTCAGTTTGTTTTATGAAATTCCTCCAAGTTTCACTACTTGGAACCTCTCAGAAAATGAGTTATAGCAAAAAAGGCATACCTTGCTGAATTCTAGCTTATTTTAGAGAGAGACCTTGTAGAGCGTTCCCCGCACGGAATATTTGTTGAATTGATATGAAACTGTTAAAAATCATACTAAAGACTGTACCCTAACCAACACATTTTGTTTCATTGAGTTTGGATCTCTTATGAAGAAGTTATGACGTTTTTACTTGAAACACCTGTTTTTGACTAGTTTCAGGACTAGCCACAAACCCTATTTTCCACGGAGTGTAACTTCCAAAATACAATGACCCACAAGATTTATTTTTTACCATAGATATTTGGATGTGTTTTCTCAGTGGCATAGCAATTTCACGATCTCAATCATTATATAAAAAAAGTTATAGTGAAAATGGTGAGATGACCTGTAAATAACATACCTTAGAAAGCACCATCAAAAGAATTTATCCTTCCTTGCATTTCGGCCTTATTTTCTTCACTTTCCTCAGAATTTAGGCTTAGATATCCTTTGTCTACCTCATAAACCTATAGGTATTCAATATGCTCAAGTGTTATTAAAATGAGAGAGCCTTGCCTCTTATTTATACTCTCCAAGTAGCTTCCTTAAAAACATCATCTAGGTCACTTGGCTCCACTTTCCTTATTTTAGGGTTAACCCACTTCTAATTTCTTCATTAAATTTATTATTGAAATAATTTATTTTGTATTCACTTTGAATTATAATAAACTCATTTTTTTTTTTTTTGTAAGTAAGAGATTTTATATATAAAGGGCCTTCAAAACCAGACCAGGAGTACAAAAACTTGAAAACAACCACGATGTAGTTACTGAACTGCCCCAATAGAGGGGAAACTAGTTCATCTAGCTGGGAAGTCTAGCAGTTTATAGCCTATCAATAGTAGAAAACATAACTAAGCTGACTAAGCTATAGCTAAGAAAAGAAACTAGTAAAGATAACTGAACCCCTGTGGGGTCAGACACTTGGCGAGTAACCTGACCAGGTGGCTTGAGAGGCTGCGTACCAAGGTTCCTCTTTGATGGGCATCCCTTTGCCTTCCAGATGCATGTCAGCGTCCCCGTTTCTCTCGTCCATGTTGGCAGTTGGCAGGGTATCTCCAGGCGTATTGTATGCATGTAGGCGTGTAGCTGTCGTAGCCTCCGGGTCCTCATGCATGACCTGCTCCACAATGACCCCTACTGAACGTTGCGTCTGATCATTCCTTTCGTCTCCCTCTGCTAAAGCTGCACATTCAAGAGTGGAAGGGAAATAATATTCAAAGGTGGAGAGGATCTGGAGGAGGGTTGAGGCCTTCCCATCCATAAGCTGTAGTCAGAATTGGAGGTCCTCCATTTCCTGATGGAGCTCGAAGACTAGTCCAAAGAGAATGGTGAGGCTATATTTCAATTGTGAATCAGAGATGAATTCAGTAGATGAGTACGGCCTGTGTCAGGCACTACCAAGAGGAGGTGGTGCCCCCAAGGGTGGTTGGGAGGAGCAAATTGCTGGTGCAAAGGAAGGTACGCTGGTTCTGGAACTCGGTGGGAGGACCAAAAATAGCGAAAGAGAGCCCGGTGAACTATCAATGAGGACTAAGCATTCAAACTGGGAGGCTAGCGGGGTGGAGGAGGCGAGAGGTTCCATCTCGGGCTGCAGAGGCGGCGAGGAGAATGTGGAGGGAGAACCAGGGGGAGAAGCAAAGGTGCGGGGCCGAGGAGGATGCCAAGGAGAACCTCTTCGTGGCCTTCCTCTTTGATGCAGCATAATGTGCTCTAGTTGAAGGTAGGAAAGAGCTGAGTGCCCCAGGAAAATGTGAAGAGCCTAGAGAGGGTCGAGGGCTACGAACACCATGAGAGACCAGGATGAACCAGGTCGCGGGTGGGGATGGAGAACATTTGTAGACGGAGGATCCATAGTAAGGTTGGTAAAAAGAGTTGGGCACACCAGAGTTAATGGTGCTGCCGTGACATGAAATCTATTAAATGCATGGTCGAGGCAACATAAATTGGCACGAGCCTAGCACATGGCTCCCTGCATTGCTGGCCTGTCCTCTCTCCTGCTTGGTGCCAAACGTATCTCACTAACACCCCATCTGGGGGAATTATAATACACTCATTACTTCACTTTATTATTTACCTTTTAAAATCTCTTAAACCACTTTGACTACTTTGACCTTTTGGGACTTCTAGATGACATATGAGGGTCCTCCAACTTCATAAGGCCATAACTCTCAAACCGTGAGGAGTTATGTGAAGTTCCACATACCACCAGAATTGGAATGACATGCACTATCCATATAGAATATTATTATCTGAAAATATATCATAACTCATATTTTTATCCATCAAACAAACTTGGGTCCATTACCCAAACCTGGGGTCTCCAACTTCTTATGGCCATAACTCTCTAACCGTGAGGAGTTATGTGACGTTCCACATACCACCGGAAATGGAATGACAAGCACTATACATCTAGGATATCATTATTCCATAGTTAATAATGGGTTATCTTACTCCACAAAGTGTCTTCTCGTGAGGGCTTTCCCCATAAGAGGACCACTTTGGAGTTCATTCATCTTTACTTCTTATCAACCATGACAAGACAATAATGAGTCATATTTACATCAAACAATCTTGGGTCCATTAACGAAACCTTTGTGCTGCGGGGCTTTCTTCAAGGGTTGACATCAATGAAAACCAACCTTAATCAACACTTTCTAGAAGCCAAAGATTCTATTAGGTCTTCTTACATTGACTTGTTAATATTTATTAAATAACCATTATTAACTAATGTTGACCTGTATTACATGGAAAATATATTATTCTAAACTAATGTTGACTTTTATTACATGGAAAATATATTATTCACCTATGTGAGGGGTTTGTAGGTTATGTCCCTAACACAAAAAGGGATTCAAAGTACACTCTTTCACCTTAAGTGTTCATGTACTTATAAATAGTGATCGATCTACCAAGAAGATGTGTGATCAATAATTCAAAATTTATTAAATTGCAGCCGACATAAATAAATGTAAAATGATATGTCAAACCAATCTAATTTGAAGGTTGTAAATGAACATCTGAACGTATCTAACAAAAGAGAAATAGAGAAAACATCTAATCCATCCAAGTGGAAAGCACACTACATGTATATTGCTAGTAAAAGGCTATAAATCTATAACACATAACCAAATAGAAATTGCAAACTAAACTAACTAAAATAAAGTACAAACCAACTTCACATTCTAGATTGGTGGGCCCTTTCCAACCTTGGTAGCGAGCTATCTAATTGTTACCACAATATTATAAAGACACCATTAATCAGAAGCCCACTTTGTATTAAGAATGACTTGTCCAATCTACAATAGTCTCATCAATCCATACATGTTGCACTTGATCCGCAGGATCTTTTAAATGACTTGGCGGTTGAGTTTAATTTTGCATGCGCGCACTAACTATCGAGAAAAACTTAGTGAAAGAATGAGGAAAGAAGAGGAATTCAGGATGTCCATACATATATGCAGATCTGAAATGAAATAATAGACAACAAAAGTTCATAACACGCTAGATTGATAACGGAGTTCTAAGACAACTTTGCCTTACGTCTCCAGGCATTTGTCTCTGTGGGGAGGGCTTCTTTATTTCTGTTAAAATCTCAAAAGTACATCTCTGCAATTCCAAATGGTTAGCAAGATCATCTGGCTGTTCCATATCTCTAGAACCCCGCAAAGAAATGGCACGAAAACTGACGTCCGGGGCTCCCAGAAATGGTCCGACATTGTCTCCTCCTCAAAAGATTCTTTGAATCAAAATGGCTTTATCTTGGTTTCCTTCTAGTATAACTCTATTCTGATTGCTCCTATGGCTTCAGAGCGTCCAAAACCCTATCCGGGCTCTTTTGGTACCTCAATCGGTTGAAAAACGAAAAAGTTAGGCCTCCTCGAAGTCTTCCCTTCAAGCTTACATTCTCAAGATTCACAAATCTGCACCTCCCTTGAATGACCTCGCACACGCTAGTCACATGGAAAACCTGCCATCGGGTGCAACCGCACTATCGGTGGCAAACCAGATCGTTAAGGACGCCATTTTAAAATTTCAATCGCTTACTACCTAGGCGCAGGAGGGTCATGGGACCTCGGCTATAATAAAAGGGCTCTGGTTAATACTCAAACAAAGTAATGACATGGCGAAGTCGGTTTTCAAACCGTAAACCACTTTAACAAACCCCACAAGCAAGACATACAAAGGTCACATGGTATATACAAAGGCCACGGGCTATGGTTTAAACCCCACACCAACCGTTATGTGCATATCATATATGGTATGGACATATGCGATAACAATGACTGACGGGGTCAGGCTAAGCCCTACCGACTTCAATGGTTTTCAAACCTTGATTTTAAATATAAACCAATGCATATACATGTTAAGTAGCAACCCATGGTCCATTGGTCGGAGGGTCTTTGCGAAGGCATAAGGTGGAGGGGAGGTCCTGGGTCGAACCCCACGGCTTCCAAAACATTTTACATACAACCAAATAACCAATCCTCGTTAATGAGCTCCATGATTAGCCACGGGCACCTAAATCATTGACCGTAAAATCTAATGGTCGACACATCATTCTACTTCAACAACCAAATCCAGATTTTGCCACGCCATTGTAATCAAGTTGCGACGACCGGCTTCACCTTGCCATTTCATCCGGGTCGACGGCCATCCATGCCATATGTCGCTCTTACAGGACACATGTCACCTTTACAGGACACGTGGTCATCTTATTAAAGCAGACACGTGTCAATTTGATTGGTCTAAATTGCCCCGCCCAGACATTCAAATTCCACTACACGGTCACCTTTCCTGAGATGCTACATATCACCTTCCGATTGCCATGTCGTACAGAGCGTGACGTCTGTATATAGTCAAGATGATACTGACTTCCATTTGGATCAGATAGTCATCCCTTATTTTTTCCTCATATTTTACGTAATGCGGAGTATCTTCTCCATAAATGGGTTCGCTTTGACAAAGTAAATATACCGCTTAATCAGGAAGACTATAGAAGGACTCACGGCACTAGTTTTAATTTATTCCGAGTACTTTCATTTTGAGCATTTTTCCAGCCCTGACAGGCTTCTGAATCCAATTCGGATCATAAATGAACATCTGAACGTATCTAACAAAAGAGAAATAGAGAAAAAATCTAATCCATCCAAGTGTAAAGCACACTACATGTATATTGCTAGTAAAAGGCTATAAATGCTATAACACATAACCAAATAGAAATTGCAAACTAAACTAACTAAAATAAAAAGTACAAACCAACTACATTCTAGATTGGTGGGCCCTTTCCAACTTGGTAAGCGATATTATCTAATTACAGTCACAATATTATAAAGACACCATTGATCAGAAGCCCACTTTGTATTAAGAATGACTTGTCCAATCTACAACAGTCTCATCAATCCATACATGTTGCACTAAAAAAGAAAGCAACAAATCACACAACTCTTTACAATCTTATTTCCATAGTTTTGACTTACATTATAGGATGGATACATATATAGGAAAAGGCCAATTGAGGAGATGAACATGATCCCCTGTTCTCCCATGGAACAAAGAATCAAGAATAGACATGATAACAATCATATCAAACTTATGTGATCTCGTATAAAAATTAGGACAAACTTAGAAGATATTGGAATAATTTGAAAATAGGTCACAATAATAAATTTGAGCAAACTCATATTAGAGAATCACCCTCAACTCCCATATCTTTCACTTTCCGAAATCCACCACTTCTATATATCTTAATCGTTTCTTATGCAGGCACAATTTTTATCCCAAAACTTTGGGTGCCACAATATTCTTTAACACTATTACTTGATTTCTATATTTCAATGGACTTAGTAACGGTGTGAATTCACAAACTCTTTCAATTTTTCGATGGGATGATGATACATGCATAACATCTTAGTTGTGGCCTCCTTCAAATAACTGTGGAAAATTAATTCTTTGATTTTGAGGATGACCTCTTTTTGTGTAGGAGGTTCTGAAGGTTGTACATAACTGGGCACTAATGCTAACCCAATACAATGTCTATCTCTCAATATTTTATTGAATGTACCAACTCCAAAGGACCATGTCCAATGTGTGAATTAAATGATGGAACCATTGGGAATGAAGGAACTTCTTTGTTGTCCAACGATGTTCAAAATAGAAAATGGGCTCCTAGGGATCTTCATTACCCTTATACTGATTGGCCAGTTCAGACTCAGAAATGGGCTAGAATATGAACTTTATGAATTCAAACGCATTTTCCCAGTCCTGTATATTTTCACTGTGTGTCACCCACCATTGCACAATGGTTCCTCACATCTACGACATCCATGTCCCAAAGCCATTGATCTTTTGGCACGGTTTTCTCCATATGTGATAAGAATGTGTCTATCATCCATGTCCCATCAAACCTTGGGGCATCACATCATTTAGATACAATACATCTTACTACTTTCGTTATTCATGCATATCCCTGAGTAGATACTTCATACAAATTATTTTTCCACATTCCTTCCATGGCATCCCTCAAAATCACCAAAGAGATCATAAGAGTTTATATCTAACTCAACTCCCCATTCACACATGGTATTGACATAATCCTTTCAGCTTCTCTAGTGATTTTATAGACAGCCAATAATAAATCTTTTTGAATCCTCATTCATGAGCTCATTGTATATGTCACCTTCATTTGTATCTAATGGCATAATTATACCTATGCTCATCTCAAATGACATTTGTCTGTTCTTCAAATTTAACACAACATTATTGTAGAATGCCTAATAAATACCAAGAAGGTAAAGGTAGGTATCTAAGTCATACATGACCTCAATAACCTCAAAATGAACCTTAGTATTCACTCCTTTGATGTTCACTTTGACCTAGTCTAGCTGACCTATAATATAGATTCTATATTGATTTTCCAGCAGAAGTTGAATGGGGGACCATACAAATTTTGATCTACCCATCAAATCTTGGGATTTATTTGGAAATATATTCACATTGATCCCAAATCCAACATGACATTGTCAATATCATAGCTTCCAAGTTCATTCGTCATATTGAAATCTCTCCTCTGTGCTTCTGTTTACTAACATGGAACACATCCCTTTCTGGTAGGGGGATAATATAACTATAGTTTTCCTTTCTCCCCCCATGTAAGTGCTAACATGTGTGTCAAATATATTGTGACATCATGATCATTTAACATCTCAAACAATAGTGAAAGAAGTTACTTACTTGGTCTTCAATTTCTTCTTCACAATCCATGTCACACAATGCTTCTTCTGCCATGCACTTCAAATATCTGCCACATGTGCTCCCTTTATTTACTCTCATCAACCAGTCAGAAGTCTTCTTGTCTGCCAAGATCTTCCCAAATGACCTTAAAGACATGTACTTGGTTGAGGTGTTAGTGACACAATTCACTAACTCTGAAGGTCAACCGACTGGGGTTGTCTAAAAAAACCCAAGCCATTTGGAACAGAAATGACCCGACGGGGTTTAATGGCTCACACAACTAAAGTCCTAAAAATAATAAAAAGAAATGAAACTAATATATAAATCTATAAGACTGAGAATATAAGTTTAATAATTTACAAACGCCAAAATAAAAAAGATGAATATGTGCATATGATTATAAAAAATGCATATACAATTTAAAATATTTACTGGATATCTTATAAATATATGCCATGTTTGGTAGAAAAGATATGGTGCATATACATTTTTCTGCTTTCTAGCCTAATATTTAAAATTTTAAAAAAACTAAAGAATACTAAGTGAATATTATTGAAACAAGAATAGATGAACAATCAAAGATAATTCAAGTTGTTCCTATTTCATTGATAAATAATCTAACTAAAGAGCTAGTAAACTAACCTGTGATTAATCAATTAAAATGAATTTATTCTCCTGTGCAATTCAAGCTCCTAGCTATCCCGCTTACTAGGGAAACCTGTAACATAACATAGCTAATTACATAACAAACTCAAAGGTGTTTTGGAACAAGAATATAACAACATATTGATAAAATATAGAGATCTAAGGATTATGATAATGAACACTTATAATAAAGGAAACTTAATACAAAACATTCATATAATCCATCATCCAATGATCATCCAAAGATGCAACTCAACAATATTTAAATGAAATATTTGATCACAAATGTAATATGGAAAAACAGATTATATACATCATCAAAATACTTAATAATATGAAATACCATATGACAACCATAATAAAGTTGCATCAAACGTAATAACATTTCATATAAGATAGAAGTAAAAGCATAATGTAGTAAGCGTCACATAGGTCTAAAGTCAAGTAGTGAACAACCTCTCCATATCAATCTTCCAAAATCATATTATCCATAATGTATCCCATCCCAATATGTCCCTTCACTACTAAGAGTGACCAACATTTAAAATCCAGTTCAAGATTCATATATCATACAAGATAGAGTTGAACTATCCACAAAAATAGATAGTATTACAAAAATAGTGAAACTAGAAACCACTCATGTATGAGTTGGTTTGTCAAAAATAAACCAAAGTTTTATGAACATAAAAGACAGAAACTACTGAATAATAGAGCGTATCATCCAAGGTGTTTATTCCATGCAATAAACATCATAATCATCAATTTCCTGTAGATAGCAAAACATATTTGATATTTAGAAAATGATGCTAACTATTATTCAAAAACAGGTTGGCTACATAATCATAGATTCTGTAGCTAGTCTTATTATTAGCAAAATAAATCAAAATTAAATCTGCCTATTTTGATTTTTCATAAAAGAATGGAATAAAATCAAACAAAATCGTTTTTACCATTAGAAATTAGTAAATGAAGGAACGAACAGTTCTGAATTTATGATGGCTTTGAAACTGGTTGTATTTTTGATGATTATATTACTGGATCTCTTGATTATTTTATTTTCCCTTTTTGTGTATGATTTCAAGTCTTGGTTCTCTCATTCCAATTGATCTAGGTGGATATCGGTGGCCACCCACCTTTTCCAGCTGGCTCAAAACAATTTTCTGGCAATTTTGGCAATTTACTATTTTTAGCAGGTTTTAACTTTTGGGGCCATTTTGAGGGCCCAAATGAAGGTTTTTATATATTGAGGTTCTCAATAATATCCAAAGGCATGATGAACCCCCAAAATGAATCTCCTTGATGATACCTTTCCAACAAGCTATCACATGCCTAAAACATAGATCGTATGCAAAAGTTACGACCCCAGGAAGTTGATGTACTCACTTACCCAAACGGGGCCCACATGACTTTTGGCGCTTCATATCCTAGGGTTAGGTTTTTCGAATTCCTTATTATTGTAAAAAGGCCTCCAGAGCCTCATTGTAATAATCTTCTTGCGAATGCGAGTAGCCGTCACATCTCTTCTCAGAGATAAGCTGCCACCATTCTAGCGAATCTTTCACTCTGCATTGTTACAGTCTCTGTACATTTCTTTCATTAATAGAAATCGTGTATTACTGTACCTCTGTGTTTATGGTTGCATCTTTGATATATTTATGTTATATTATTGAATATTTGCGATATCTATGTTCATTTATTTATTATACCTCCGATCTCATTTCGTGCCGAAAATAATCCGGATCACCAATAGAGAATTTCAAGAAGCTAGACGTTTTACTTGCACCTGTAAGAGCATAATATCCCTATAAAAATGCTCTATCCAATATAAGAAATTGTCACAATGCACTGGTGTAATGGCAGACCGATGTGAAATACAGTCGGCAATGGATATATCATGTTTCCCTGTGGCTTGTTCTAGGTCATGACTAATGCCTGCAAAACCCTCCTTTCCTTTGAGGCACGGGGGTAATTTAGACACAAATTCATACTGTTCAAACTGAATAATAGCCTCATTCTTGGGACATTGGCTGTCCAGATCTTCCTGAGCCAAGAAATCATTTATCTCTTTATATGAACATTGATCATTGACATCGATTGTAGAGATTGAGCTCAAATGATCTCTTTTTCGATTCCTTAAACTCCTAGAAATCAATCAACCAGACCTCTTATTCCTAAAATTCAAATCATAGTTGTGTTGTTTCTTACCCTTGGGAATTTTCTTTACAACAGGCTTATCATTACTCTTCAGATTAGGTTCGTTCGTAGGAACAGGGGAAATTTTTCCTTTTAATTCGCCAACTACTTGTTCCAAATATTTCCTGGGCGAAAAATTACATGGTAATTTCTTAACCATAGGGGTTTCCACAACAATAGACATTGGTTCATTAAATTATGAGCCATCAGGTGCATTAAAAACCTGCCTTTCGGTCACTGGTCTGCCCAAAATGGGGTTTATAATTAAAGACGGGTTGACTGTATTGTCGACCTAGGTGAAGCCGTTTCGGCTCAGGAAAATCTCCTAATTGTCCCTGATTTTCGACAATTGAGAAATCAATAGGATTTTAATGAGTCTGTGATTAAAAAGACTCGACATAGAGTTCATGCTCTATCACTTATAACATTTAGGCATTTTGTAAAGGCTCATTAACAGGTAGAATGACATGTTCAATTCAAACCCTATGAATAACATAAGCAACTGAACGTGGTATAGAAAAACCAACCCATACCAGCCTTCACATGTGATAAAATGTTTCAAAATTAAAAATGAGGTTGTGCCATCTTGGTTTCATAAAAGCAATGGGAATACCTTTTGGACAGGAAGTGGATTTGCGGGAACCCATGAACAAGATCCATGGAACATCCACCATTTTAGCATTCTTAAACCACTTTTCTCCTTTCAATGGGAGTCTTGTCGCTTGACTTATGAAATATTCTGTTATTTCCAACTACACATCCCCAACCTTGGCCCTAAAACCATCAAAAGTCCATGCAAAGGCCTATGCAACCAAGAGGTTCTAGCCTTCAAATTTCCTAAGGAATAAATCCCACCCATGAGGCTTCAGGTCATCTATTGCGTCATCATGGGAAAGAAGGGCTTGGCAACCATTCATCTCAATTTGAACCACAAGTTCCATTGCCATCGTGAAATAGATACAATGGATATCACAGGAGGTAGGTTTTGGCTTCCAAAAGATGAGAAAAAAAGAGAGATCTGTGTGGAATGTAATGGCACGAAAAATGCAAAGTTTGGGGACTGTCATAACTTGGAAAAATGAGTTGGTGAAAATGAAAAACTAGAGGGCTCGCAGAACTATGAGCCATTACCCACAATGAATACCAAACCCTCCAACAATACCAAACCCCAAATCGCATAATGAATGATCTCATTAATTCTCAGGACATCAGGGTGGATTGAAATCATGGGTACAACATGCCTGTACCAAGCGACATGAGTGTTTATATGATTGTTGAGATCATGAAACCCATATCAAATGTTAAACCATTTTTTTGTGCATTTAGACATTCCACAAATTAAAACCAACGATCAACCATAGAGTCAATTAAGTCACAATACCCATAATACATAAAAATCACGATAGTGAATCGATCAATAAGTTCATAAAACCTGAAATTTAAAAATATGTGGGTGTCTTCAAAGTGAGATTTCCTAGGTAGAATATATAAATCCCAAACCAAGTTTTTATTTAAAAACATGCGTACAGTCATGAATTTAAAAACAAAAATAAACGAAAAAATTCAAATGAAAAACTCAATAAGATAAGTTAATCCCAATCATCGTCTCGAAGTTCAGAAACTTAAGCATTTATAAATGAAAGGTGGTGGTAGCTAGAGAAAGATATACTTTTTTTTTTGTGGTGACTTCGATTATGATAAAAAATGAAAAAATTGGTGGCTGCCAACAACACTGTATCTCTTTGTGCACACGATCTTCATCCAAATAATTTCGTGTGGTGTGTTGCAATTATTCACAGGCTTGGGATTCTTCCAATGATATCTTTGTGGCATGTTTCACCTCCTCATGTACCCTAGCCCCTTCTAGAGGCCTTTGTGTTGCATGTTGTAGCTCTTCCCATTCTCTTTATTCCTCTAGGGCCCTCTGCATATTATGCAAAAACTGCTTCTACTACGCAACATCAAACTTAAGAGGAGCTTGCGCTTCCTTTCTAATCTTCCCCTCCGTTCTTTGGCTCAATATTTCTTCATGCTCAAAGTCCATTCTTGTCTTCGCTATGTCTTTGGTTATCACCCATACATCAACTTACTCATCCTTCTTTTGATTCCCATGCAACTTTACAATCACCATGTTGCAGTGTGCCTTCTTCTCTTCCCACTTTTTAAATAATTCAGGACAATCCTTTGTGACATGATCAGTACTATAGAAGTACCCATAGAGAGCGTGTGGTTTAGTGAAAAATATAGATACATGGCCTATATTTGCATAGTTAAAAGAAATGGGTGGTCCTCCTTGGTATCCACCTCTCTCAATGCCTCCAAGGTCCCCACCTTTCTTCTCTTCCTAAAACTGAAAGACATCATGGGTGTATTCCTACATCAACTGAAGTGACCGACATTTTTTCACATCATGCCCCATGGATTTGCAGAATTCATAGAACAAATTATGGTGATTCTTATGATATTTCTCTAGTGTTGGGAAGTGAGGTGGGATATGTCCCCATTGTTTTCAAATCTCGCACCATTCCTTCTAAGGCCGAGTTGAAAATGGATTTGGTGCACCTGTCAGGAGATAAATTCCCAGTGTAGGATATTCATCCCTGCGGTGACCTTCCTATCAACACTTAGTACACCAGACGTGTTCCCACACCACCTTTTCCTTCACCATATCTTGTAATTGCATTGTCATATTTACAATTTGGAATTGCACATGTGCCAATCTTTCTAATGTTTCTCCACCTCCTGGTGTATCCTTCAAGTGCATCACAATCTCCATATCCTCTGCTTGAGTAGTTACCTTTTTTTGGGTGAGTGGAACTCAAATATAGGGAATAATCCCCATGATGAACCATTCTTTGTGCTGAACATCCTAGATCTGGAACGTCAATCTATCTAACAAGATCTTGAACTATTGGTCATAGTCCCATAGGGTCTCTCCTAGTTTTTTCTTGATCTCCTTAATCTCTGTAATGCATTGATACTTTGAGTTATGATTTTAGAACTCCTTAAGAATATATCTCTTCATTTTTTTTAGGGACCTCGTATGTCTTGCTAGCATAGTTTCCTTGTACTTCATGTACCATGTCGGGTCTCTTTCCTTGAAAATGGTATCCAACTATGAAATATTTAATGTTTCATGTATGATCCTCTTCATAGACCATATAGCCTCACTAGTAAACCAATGATTCTTTGCATTGTCCTTTCTCGTCCCATGGAACATGGGTAGCCTTAGAGTTGTATCCTGATTTTCCATTCTTAATCTAGGATAGTGTCCTCCTGACTAACTAATCAGTGTTGGGGATCTCGGTACTGATAATATCCCTTGTGAAGTATTTCTGACTTTGTCCTCTTCTTCACTCATATATTCTACTCCTATCACCATGTTGTCTGTTGTTCTTTATTCTTGGTTACAAATGCACAAGGGGGGTGGTTAAAAGGGGGTTTTACCTCCATCTTATCCCATAACAAAGTTACCAACTTAATAAGAACTGTGACCTTAAAATGAGAACTCTATCCAAAAAATATGATATTTTTGGGTAAAAAGCACCAAAAGCAACTCCCAAATCAAAAAGTAGCACTGCTTTTTGATTTGGGGGTTGATTTTGGTGTTTTTATCAAAACATGGTGCTATCGATAACACCCTTTTTGGGAGGTGTTTAAACTTGCAACCTTTTTGAAATCTTACTCTTGAGATTGTAGACAGTTACCTTGAAATTGTAGATAGAACCCTAAAATTGACCCCTGAATCGAAAAGTGATGTTATTAGTAGCACCACTTTTATTTTATTTACTTAAATCTATGACCGCATTGAAATGTGTCCTTAACCAGTGGAACCACTAGAAATAAAACACTGCAAATTGACTCTTAAATCCAAAAGTGTTATTTTTTTTTGTATCTAATAGAATTGACAACTGGGTGGGCTCACACTCGTTTGGCATGGGGTTGATTCTGACCACTACCACTATAACCTCTGTATCATCCCAATGAATCCATCTCCTCTCTCTTTTCCCCCTTCTTTTCATCCCCCTCGGTGCTAGGGTAGTATAGTCAACCATCCTATCGGGCTCCATGTGCATCAATCCTTTCTCCACAAACAACATCTTGATCCATAACAAGATTTCTTCTAGAATCCTTTTTTGAGGACCTTCCAAAAATTTTCTTTCAACCTCGCTGAAGGAATCACTGTATTCTACAACAAATTCAATGGTGTATCCTTCCTTCACCTGAGAAAAATAGAAGTCGATTTCCCAAGCCCACTTATTGTCCAATGCCTTCAGCTTATTGATTGTAGTCTGTTGCCAAACCAGTGGTTATTGGGGTCTCAATGCAGTATTAGTATTAGTCTACCTCTTCAACCATTCATACAAAAAACATGGAAACTAAATAAAATAAAATCTCATTCAAGTCATTATAGATATACCTCTCCTTCCAACGCTCCATGTTAGTGATCAAACCCCGAGTTTCCCATTGAGAAAACTCATTTTCTTTCATGGTTAACCAATATTGTATTTCCTCCTGAGATGGATACCACCCCATTCTCTCCCTTCATCCTGAAATACAAAACCTTCAGGTCCCAACAAAAAAACCATTTGTTGGGTCTCTTTAGTGCAACCTTCTTAACATTGGGGGGTTGATGACCCATGGTTCATCCAGAGTTGACCAACAAAAACCCAAGGCTTTGGAATATCAATCCTTAGTCTAGGACTAAAGAAGGTCTCACCCAATATTCCATGAGAATCATAGAGACCATCTGGTCTTGTGTCAAAGATGAAGGTTTAAACTACACTAAGAATCCACTCAGACTGGAATTCACACATTTCATTACAATTCATAATTATATTAACAACATTCAACATTACCATATTCATCCATTGAACTCATAATCAACACAGTAAATGATAGGAAAATGGAAACTTTATATTATTTCCATTCACATAGTGGCATACATAGACCAAGAGACTCATAATTCATCAAGAACGATGCCTTGTACTCTCATACATTTTGTCATTGATACATTACAAGGGACCGTGCATTTTCTCTCAGAATCTACACATAATACTAAGATGACTCTATTACAAACTCCTTACAAAAATTGTTCCAACCACATAAAAAATTGGACTCACAACAAGCATCATGAAAAAATAGGCTAGACTAATTTCTCTTCTTCTCTTCTCTATTGCATATATCATACTCTTAGAACCGTCCTCTATGTATTCATTGCTCCTTTTTCTTTCCTTATCTTCTCTAGTGCTCTATCGCTTTTTCCTATTCTCCAATTTCTCTTCTAAATGATAGTTCTTCATACTTCTTCCACCCACATCTAGCCCATGTAGCCTCTTTGGAGTCATGATAGTCCTAACTAACTTTCCATCTCATCCCTTAATTTCTCTATGATCTCTTGTGCCACTTGAGTTAATCATTAAAGAATATTCTTGAATATATTCTTCTTGATTCAACATGCATGTGGTATATTATTGATGCAACATGATTGTGGAACTCTGACTGGCATGCATGCCTTTTTCATGCATTGCACAACTATTGATGTGCATTCAACACTAGAGTTCACACACAACTTTTCTTCTGTGCATGCACAATATTTATCCCAAAACTTTGGGGGCCAATAAGACATACTGACCCTGCATGTCCAGGATGTCCAACATAGAGAATGGTTAATTCTCAAACTCCTCCCACACATTAAGGTCCCACTCACACAATAGAAGGTGAAGACTTAGTTGGAAGCCGTAGAGATTGCAATGCGCCTAGAGTCTATGCGAGGAGGTGGTGAAATATCATGTAGTATACCTAGGGAGGTAATATGGGGTACCTAGGGAGGTATCCAATGGGAATGTGGTTATGTATTATTAGTGGAAGTCATTAAATGTAAGGTGGACTAGGTCCACTATATTAAATAAGGTCCACTATGGTAGTTAGATATAATAAATGTGAGAAGGCTTTCTAGAAGGTTCCTAGGAGATAGAGAGTGTTATATAAAGAAGTGTAAGCAATGTATTGAAAGATAGTGAAGAATATTGTGAATGTATCAATAATTGCTTGAGAAGTGTTATCCTTCCATAAGGATTAATATATGGTGTTACCCTACCTCAAGGGTTTTCTCTACATTCTTGTGTTGAATATCTTGGTGAATATTTTGTTTTATTCTTGTTGATATTGAGGGTTTATCTGAAGTATATTTGTAGATCTATTCATTTACTTAAAAATTGGTATTAGAGAACTTTCCTTGGCCAAAGAAGGGAATACATTTTTGGTTCTTTTTGCATATTTTTTAAAAAGGAAAAAAGGGGGGCGACACACTTAAGGTTCATATATGAAATTTTTTTAGTACAATTTGCAGAAAAAAATTGGATATTTGAATTCCTCTAAGAAAAATACCCAATTTAAAAAAACAAAATCAGTGGAAACAAAGTCCAGGAAGTGAAGTTATCAATGTTTTAAATTTGGCAAAATTTCAGGGTTTTTCCGAAAAAAGCGGCGTGATTTTTTTTTTACAATCCCGAGTTCTATTTTTGGGTTTTTTCATAGAAAGATGTATTTTACTGGGAAATATGATGGCCCTAGTATTGAATAATTTATAAAAAAGGAGAATTTAGTGTGGAAAGAGAATTGGAGAGGTTTGGTCAATTTATACATACAAGGTGGTGCGACCATGTGGTGGAAATTGCTTGACTACAACCTGATAATGACATTCTCTGACAACGAATTTGAAATGGTATTTTTAGATAGGTGGTATCATGTTGGAAAAAGGGATACAAAACGTACCAAGGATTTGTTTCCATGTGGAAACTCTATATTACAATTTCATGGTTGTATTCATAAAGAAAATGTCATTGTTTCTATTAACCTTAGTTGCCTGGATAATTTTATTAATGTTTATTTTGTTAATAGATTGCAAGTTCCCGCAAAGAATGTTCAAAACACAAAGTTTGAGGGTGAAAATGTTCAAATTTTTAAAGATTTGAAGATCGCCATGAACAAATATGTGTTTCACTCTGATTTTAATGTTATTGATATGGATGATGTGGATATTTTTTTGGGATATACTTGTATGGACTCAGTTGATACAGTTAATATTAATGAGCAAAAAAAGTTTCTAAAGCTTTGGTACAAGAAAAGGAAAATTACATTTCTAGATCTGTCTCTTAGTAAGAAAGAAGGGCCTATGAGGGACAACAAAGAAGTTATTGAAAAATTTGAATTTGAATCAGAGGAAGAGTCTACAAAAGGAGATGAAACACATACACAAGAAGGACACAATAAAAAAGACAAGGAGATCATTGACTCAAAGACAAACTATGTTGCAGAGTTGAAGAAAAAATAACTAATTCTTACAGTTGTTTTATGTCATCATCCACACCATATAGAGAAAAGAAAATCATCAAGGTAGAGGCATGAGAAAAAATACATTTATGCACTAGCATGGCACCATAATGGAAACCAATCCAGAGGATAATGGAGGACTACCAACACTACATGATGATATGAGGATAGAGAAACAATCCCATGGCACCACATACATGATAAGGATCAAGATAGGTGTGGCAAGGCAACAGTTGGACATCATGTTTATCTTCCATTAGGATGGATGGATGGATGGTCATACTTGTTACCAGTTGGCTACATTGTTTAGCCGATCATATTGTATGGTTTCTTCTCATGTTTCAAGGACAGAACATGTGAAAGGGGACATAATGTAGTATACCTAGGAAGGTAATATGGGGTACCTAGGGATGTACCCAATGGGAATGTGGTTATGTATTATTAGTAGAATTCATTCAATGTAAGGTGGAATAGGTCCACTATATTAAATAAGGCCCGCTATGGTAGTTAGATATAATAAATGTGAGAAGACTTTCTATAAGGTTCCTAGGAGATAGAGAGTGTTATATAAATAAGTGTAAGT
>SNQJ01S0079610.1:0-10801 GCA_010110895.2 Picea sitchensis | reverse complement strand
GAAACTGCTGCCATGGTTTATTACATCATGTCTTAGCACTCCAATATTGTCTTATTTCTTAGAGAAAGAGAGTCTACATATTTACTGCAGTTATTTAGAGATGTTGAAGAAGTGGAGGAGAATCTCTGAGCTTGTGGCAGGATTCAAAGACAGTATAATTTTGAATCTGCACATGAACCCATAATTGATGGAGGATACATATACAAACAACATGCTATTACTGGCATGTGTGCACAGTCAGAAACATTTCATGGACAACCCCTTTTTTATGTGTACCCCAGTGATGTTTATGAGAAGCGTTTTGATGAGCATTCTATTGATCAAGAGAATCCTCTTGTTGATACATGTGTATTGATCATTTGAATTCAGCTAGAATAACTAATCCATCATCTATCAACGAATCAGCAACCACCCGCATCAGTCATCCATTTAATAGAACTTGCACAAAAATAGAAGGAAGAATATGCACATGAGGTGATTGATCAACAACCCTTTCTTGGTTATGATGACATCCAAGGTCAAGGGTTCTTGAGTTTAGATCAGAAATGTTTACTTATTAATCAAAGAATCTTTATTAAGCCATGATATCATGCATTGAATTATATTCAAGAGTTGTTAATTGAAGAACAAATAGGTCATACCTTTCTCAACAAGAATCATTTCATGCAGTGGCAGTAATTTTGTTTAAAGCCACTGGTTTTGAATCATAGTTTTGAGGACTTAGTAGCACTTGTGCTAGAGTCATATTTCTCTGATTCTCTTAATTTTTAAGATTTCTTCATGACATTCACTCATTCAGATGAATAACATTTTCTGGAGACCGCTTTATGGCTGTTTCCATGCTTTTCCTGCTTGTTGCTTTCCATCTGAAAATCTGAGGAGAATTCAGTGAGGAAGTTGTTTGAGTGGCTATGGTGGAAGTTCACTTTCACCTGAGTGCATTGTAAAACCAGTTAGTGTAGGCATGTACATAAATAATCTCTTTTGAGCAGGTGTGTTTTCTTTCCTCTTGTAAGTAGTGTGAGTTTTTCTAGCATGATGTCTTAAGTAGGATTACTAACAGTTGTACCCAATATTGAATCCATAACCCAATGGTCAAGGCACTAAAACTATAAGAGTTCTTAGAGCCTCACAGGGAGGTCTCTGTCCCCCATGGAGCCTATGTTATCACAAGAATTTGCACTAGAAAATTTGGTTATTTTTACGATCTATTTTAAAGAACTGGTGAATTAAGATATTTTGCAGTGCTAGCTTCCTCAAGAATCAAGATTGAGAGACAAGTGCACCTGTCATCAACACAAGACACAGGTTAGAAACTCCATGCACACATTAAAGAGCAAGTTTATGTGAATGGAGACTTTCCTAAAACAGAGGAGGTGCGCTACTGAATTTACAGATTTATTTCAACGATGGTGCTATAGAATCATCTATGTAGTATGTTCTGGAATATTTCTACCTTATATGCTACTAAAAATCCTATGCTGAAATTAACGGTGGCACTACAAATTCCGCATGACTGTGTCACAGTGGCGCTACCAATAACTCATAGTTTTTTTGATGATGGGTGCTACCAATTCACAGAGGCTAATTCAGGATGGATGCCACAGAATTGCACACAGGATCGGTGCTATGGAAAATAGAAGTTTGTTTTGGATCGGTGTTACGAAATGTGCAGAGTTATTTTGCAAGGAGGCTTCTGCAAGTTTTGAGTGACTAACTTAAAACTAGGATTATGAACAAATGGGAAAGTATTTTTGAAAACTGGAGGAGGTTTTTGTTCATCACATACCAAATAAAAAAAAATCTCTCTAATTTTTGTAAAATGTGTTATGGTTAGAGAGATATTATACATAGAAGTGGCGCTACAAAATGTGCAAAATTTGTTTACAGTGGCGCTACAGAATTTCCTGCAATGGTTATTGTTTGGATATTCGCCTTGTTGGGAGGTTGCCACATGTCAAGGAGGATTCAAATGGATTCTCAAGGATCATTTAGATGTCAAGGGACACCTGCACCTAATTTTTATCTCCATCAAATACCTCATGCAGTGAGGTGGAAACAATTTATTAATGACTTCCAACAAATTCCTAAAAATTAGCAGTTTGTTGGATTTTTGTCTCTTTGATTGTTGTCACCTATCTCCAAGGCTTAGAATCCAACGGAGGAGATGGGATTCTACCTCCTAAGGATATTTGGATGATATTTTATATTTAAGGAAGGAGAGAGATCTTGGATAAGGGATGGATTAATGAGCCAAGAGAGGCTAGAGCGAGTAGGAGCATGCAGTTTCCCTGTGTGTGTTCATTTGTAAGCATGTGGGAATTTTATGATTGTAATAATTACTGCTATTGGAGACTCATGAGAGCTGTGATTTCAGATTGTAATTCTTTTATTTATTTATCTTCTTATTTAAATATATTGCAGCTTTGAGTATCAAAGGATACCAATGATTTATGTATCCCTAAGCAATAGAGGATCTGTTGTATTTTTTCCCATCAGTCATTGTTTTATTCAAGTATTTTTTGATTTCTTAAACTAAGAGGATATATGTTTAGTGAACATTATATCTTATGTTTTCTTTTTTCATTCTTCCATCCATCAGCATATAATCTTGTTTTTTGTTGACCAACTTTAGTGCCTTCGATGAGTAGAATGTTTATGACTCCATTTCCCATTCGTGTAGCCTACTGATCTACAGTTTGATGCCCTCTCCCTTTCTTTCTCCATATTTTTGATCCACCTATTCAAAACCAAAATTATATTTTACATTCTGACGGGTGCTGAGATTACACTTTAGCAGTCAAAGTGTGACTTTCAGTGCTAACAAGGTCTAATCCAAGTCATGTAAGTGTATGAGGTGGCATAGGGTAAGTATTTGGGCATGAGGTGCATGTACTAAGAGGGAAATGTTAAGTCTTTTCTATGGGTGCCTTTGTAGAGGGTGAGATGTACCTTGTCATAAATGCAATTGTTTCTTATCCCATTCATT
Organism: Picea sitchensis; assembly: GCA_010110895.2. Classification (NCBI taxonomy): domain Eukaryota; kingdom Viridiplantae; phylum Streptophyta; class Pinopsida; order Pinales; family Pinaceae; genus Picea; species Picea sitchensis. Next base: position 7,812 of record SNQJ01S0079610.1, on the reverse strand, counting down.
TCCTTTTATTCTTAACTTTATTTATTTTGATATTTTTCTTTTGTGCTTCAAGGGAAAAGTTGAGGGCCACTGTTCTATCTCGATGACCAGAGGTGATATTGTTATCCACAAACATTTCACAGAAATGAAAAGGTTGGATTGTGATGATACCCCCTTTCTCTTGGCTATGCTACAAAGAGCCACTACCCTAGATTGGTGACCATATAGGTGGAAGTGTCATACTACTACATGCCCATGGTCATAATAGGCCGAATCGTGATGAGACCTCCTATCCATTAACTAGTACCTTGAGTGTTTATGTATCTTATGGGTCCCTTTTCTTAATGAGAATCCCTTCACTGCTTTCTCAGGGATCCCTAAGAAAAGCATCTCAAAGTTTTTAACATTGGATTTTAACTCTTTCGAACTACTTTTACCCTTTAGGACTTTATCCCCTTCTTCCCACAAGGTAAGATAAAACCCTTCCTAGCGTATCCAATTCCAATGCCCAGACAAAGATAGGGGAGATGGAAGGAATAAATATGGAAAATGGTAAGTATGGAAGGAACATGCGATGAATTTTCACAGACCCACCCAATAACAACCCATCCTAAAGGGAAACCAACTTACTAGGGCACCGTGTTACCCTTCCAGGTGTAAAGGAGGCAAAGAGCATAATTTCCATGCAAGCGTCATGAAGTGAAGAAGGATTCAATATAACATATCTAAGTTCTTCAAAAATCATAGTGATACATACCATGATACCCGAACTCATTACCTCATGGAGAAATACCCACCGCTACTTCGACGGACCAGGTTGGTGGGATGGATATTGTTGCTGGTGATAAATGGACTGCATTGAAGAAAAGAGGGGCCCTCTAGGGCCATGCTCAAGTTGTATGGATCTCGATACTCCATGTATAGGACATGTGGGCCTTGTGATGTGATCTCTTTAGTTATCCCTAGGCTAGGGGATAACATCTAGCTCCAATTCAGGGACATGTGCTCACCGTAGAGTGCATGAGAACCTCAACATCTCTGGTATGACCTATTCCTGCTAAATCTCAACAAAGGATATCTGTAATCCCTAGGGTGGTGATATCACCCCTTGTTCATATATGATATAATAAACAAATAAAGAGCATCTCTAATTTAGAATATGATCATGAGCATACATATATACATAATGAATCAAGACAATATGAAAATGCAACTACAACTATATTGCTAACATGATATGCAATGGTATGTACAATGGATGCAAATGCCTAACTATTCTAACGTACCTATACTTACTTGTCAAATAATAGGTATAAGCATACAACCAATACAACCATGCTAGCAATGTATCATACCACTTTCCTCTGTGCTTCATCATAAACCAAAACAATGACACGTTAAGCACAAAATAAACATGAGTTAGAGCATGCATTATATCATAAGAAGTCATAAAGTCTAGCTCATGGAGGCGGGACTGTAACACACCTGACCCCTTAGTGGTTTTCCTAGGGATGGGGCATCAAAATTTTGTTCTCCTTAAGTGGTCAAGTCCTTGATTCAGGGTCTCTATCACATTCTTCTTGTCCAAATCTTTCCAACCACGGTCTCCATACTCAAAACTGAGCTCAAAACTAACATATATACCTTTCTAAAGTTCTTTGGGCGTTCATTGGTTGAGGTCCAAGTGGCATCCACGTGAATCCACTTCACATGTATTGTCTCCAGGTTCCCTCATCCATGGTAGAAATCCATCCACCATCCGATCCCACGACTAAACTCAATATTCGTCTAACACGCATACCAGCAGGAGCTTCGACACTTCAACATTGAACGCCTCCTTACTATCTATGCTTGAGATATCTCGAAGTCCTGAAATTCCGAAGTCCCATGAGCTTGCCAGGTGGTTCTGGCCTTCGGGCCTTTTGGTCTCTTTACAATGCTACACTTGAACCCTTCGGAGTCCTGAAGTCCCAGACTCTTGGAGTTCTGATCACTTCGCCAACTACTTTGGCTAGGTGGCTTGTACCTGGAGCTGACATATGGAAGGGGCCAGGGGTGACACATGTCACGTCCCAATGGGTCTATAGGGTGTGTGATACAAACGAATCTAGGTGACATGTGTCACATAAAAAATGGGTCCACATCACCTTGGGTGATGTCACTGCACCACGTCACTCCGGACTGGCAGCCTCCTAACATTCCTCATATCTCATGGTCAAGATCTGGCCACGTAGATCCATGGATATATGACTCCTGTTACTTCGGGAATTTGGCGTTCAGGAGTTTTGCGATGCAAACTCCTCTTTTCTCCCAAAGTTGATCAATATTAGGCTAAACCACAACCTAGATATGATGGTTACGAAAAGTCCTGAAGTGTCCTCGAATCGATGGCTCTTGTTACTTCGTGACTTTGGCCTTCGGGGGTTTTGGTGTCACAACACCCCTATCCTCTGAAAGTGGTCAACGACTGGCTGACTACATCGTAAATCCGTGACCAGGATAGGACCCGAAGGATCCTTAGATCTACGGTCCTAGTCGCTTTGCAAATTTGGCCTTCAAGAGTTTTTGACATTACAACATCCATGTTCTCCTGAAACGGTCTATGTTGGGATAACTTCATTGTAGATCCGATGTCTAGGACTCGAACGATCCCCAGATCTATGGTCCTAGTCACTTTGTGAATTCGGCCTTCGAGAGTTTTTGACGTTACAACATCCCTGATCTCCCGAAGCGGTCAACGCTGAGATGACTTCATCGTAGATCTGACAACTAGGATAGGACCTGAAGGATCCCCAGATATATGGTCCTAGTCACTTCATGAATTTAGCCTTTGAGAATTTTTAATGTTACAACCTCCATTTTTTCCTGAAGCGGGACTTCTTCGAAGTACCTTTTGCGGGTCCCTTCTCCTAAATGACCAGATGGTAGGTGGGTCTCCTAATGATATCCCCTAAATATATGACTCTCCTTCACTTCATAACTTTGACGTTCAGGGAGTTTGATGCTATAGCATCTCTATTCTCCTGAAGTGGGACTTCGTTGAAGTACCATACGCGAATCCTTCCACTAGACGATCAGACGGTCAAGAAGGGGCCCTAATGGACTCCCCAAATCAATGACTCACAACCTTTCGCGACTTTGGCATTCAGGTATTTTTGATAGTTATGAATTTTGACATCCCATGACTTCGAGCTCTCAAATATCTGAATCCATCAAGAGCTATCTCCTTTCAGACTTAGCGCAGGGTCCCTAGACCTTGGTCATATGGACCCTCTGGTGAATCTCAAGCTATAAGTTCTACTCTTAGCCAATATTTGGTTAAGTCCATGGGAACAAACCTAAGGTCTCTTCGGCTATTGGTTTGATGGAAGTGCCTTCCTAGCTCACAAAAATTTAAGTTCTGAAACAGGGCAGGGAAATTTTTGTGGAATTACCAAGACAGTAGCAAGGCCAAGAGGCTTGCTCCGACTCTGGAACTGTGAGGTAACTCCCTGGGGAAAGTACCTTTGAGGGTTAAACTGGAGCATATGGAAAATCAAGCAGAAGCATAAGTCCTCAAGGAGATAAATACATACACGTCACTTGATCAGTCAATATAGAGGCCAATTCTCAAATGTATACATACATGCATTCATTGTTTAATCCATTTAAAAGCATAAGAATGAAATCACTTACCAGAACCATAAGATGTGATGTGACTGCTGAAAGGGGTACCCATTTCCACCCAACCATAGTCTCAATCACCTTTAACAAATTTACCACTGGCCACCCCCAAGCTAGGCCACGATGCTTTGAGATTCAATCTTTTCTTTCGGCTCAATGAAATTTAGGGAAAAAGGTTATTCGCCTTCTCTCGACTCAATAATAGATAGGGACAAAGGTTACTCTCCTTCTCCCATGATCAGAACACATTATTTTTCAGCTCTTCCTCGAACCTCAACTTAGTCTCTCTTATCTTCCCTCTTCGCAGGTCTCCCTCTGCCCATCACTCCTTCCTCTCTTTCTTACCTCAGAAAGATTGTGCATAGCCCGAATTCCTAGTCCATGGTCAGGTATGGAATCCTTATAGATGGGCAGTCTGCACGATCCTCTCATTAACTCTTGAGGGGGTCTTCCCACCTACCAGTCTGATTGTAATTCATTCCTGGGTGAATGGGTCATTCTGATCCTGAGCAATTAAATTCAACAAAGTACTGGTCTGGTGGAGGTTAACTCAACCATTCATGGTCCCCTCCACCATATCTTTCATAACATTCATGGTCTCTCTTAGCACACCCCCTTTCTAACAGCCATGCAGTTCACTTATCCATTTTCTAATAAATAAAAGAATTTACATCCATTGAACTTTTATAAAAAGGTTCAAATCAAACATTCACACGTATTGATTTTTCGATAGTCTCTTTGCCAATATAGTTATATTTACAAACTGGGGGAAACAGGGTGTTACAGGGAGGGAGGGACACAATCATGCCAAGTCACCTTTCTAGAAAAGTGATCAATCCATCTCAGAAAAGGATCGTGAGAGGTCAAGGAATCAAAGGGTTGGATCAAAGAGTCTGAGGGTTGACTAACGTGGACATTATCACTCCCTAGGGTCTGATAAGGTATTAACAAGAACTTAGAGGGAAATTGACAACTTCTCAAGGGAAATCTGAAAGATTGAGATAATAAAATTCTTAAGGCATTCAACCTCCCCTTGAATTCTAATGGAAATTTTTTCCCTAAAGAAAAATTGAAATAAGAGACATGTTCCCCAACTGCATGCTTAGTTACATAACGAGGTAAAGAAATCAGAGAGAGCTAGAAAATATTGTCACAAGTGTCCTGCTTCAGGCAAGCAATGTCCTCACCTTTATCAAAATTTGAGCACAACGCCATTCGATAATCTTCTTCATAGAATAAATCCAAGTGCTCAAAGGAATACTCATAAAAATCCTCAAGGTATGACTAAAAATCATAAGGATAACATTTCACTGGGTCATCCTTGGGTGCTTAGAAAAATTCTGTAATTATATCATCATCTTGTTGCCAAACGTCAAAATTATTAGGATCATAATATGATTGTTGTAAAGGAAACATTCGAAGATATCCTTCCATATCATAAATGGGATCCTCATCAGAACCAATCACATCCCACTTACATCTTCCAACATGTATGAATTGGTCAATATTATCAACCATGTCACTACCTTTATCATAACATGAAGGATTTAATGCATCCAAGAGCTCCTCAAATACTTCTTCACTTTCCAAATCATAAAATAAATCATCATCAAAATATTGGTACCATGTTCACTTTTTGTTGTGGAGGAGAATCAAAGGCTTTTATGACTTCATCAAATGGAACAGGATTCAGTACATCATCCCCAAGACTCGTCTCTTTAATCATCTTTTCGCCTTCATCAAAAAATGAAGGGTCTAACTCTTCCAAGGGTTCATTTACTTCTTCACTCTCTGAATCATAGAACAAAGTGTCATCAAAAACCTGGAAAGGAAAATGATTCACCTCATTCTCTTCATCTTGTGGAGGAGAGATAGGATCTTGGAGAGCTTCATCGGATGGAGGAGCGGATACTAATGCTTCATCCTCATAACTCACTTATTTAGTCAAGTATTTACTACATTCTATTGAATCATGGGAAAAATATTTCTCCTCTTCAAGGGGTTGACAACCTTCTTCATAAACTTCTCCTTCTATATCAGAGGGTTCTTGGTATTCAGTATAGTACACATCCCTGAGATCTTCCACAATCTCAGTGGTTAATCCTTTGTCCTCTAGGGATATTGAGAGATTTTGAAGGGCGTCTTCATATGTCTGGCATTTTGGTTCCACAAACTCAATAAACCTACTGATGAGGTCTACTAAAGATGATATACCCTTATCTTCGCAACAACCCTTAATCCAATCTTGAAAAAAATACGACATTGAAAGTACGAATGATTTTACCAGGACATCCTCCCCTTCAAATTCTATCTCAGTTATATTCTTCAAGAATTCTACAATGTGAGTAATTGGTAGGCCTTTGAATCTTGGAGAGTTGTTTAACCATTTTGTATCAAAATAATGTGGGTATCCTTGAAAACATTCAAAATAAATAGTTGGATACACTTGTTCCCAGGGCGCCATGATCCCATATCTTTGAAATATCACAAAGTTGAGAGTAAGGTGGCACCTTGGAAAAGTTCAGTCGAGTCGACATATATTCTTAAATATTATCAAAGGGAGTGAGGGAATCACCCTCAATGGAGTCGCCAGGTAAGCTTTGTAAGATGAAGGCTTTGAGGGAAAGGCTTACTGAAAAAGTGTCGTTGAGGAAAATTGACTAGATGCTCCCCGACAATGGCACCAAAAATGTTATCATGCAATATGTACTTGCCCAAAGCCCACAACAAGTGAGGGAGATTGGCTTAACAAAGATGATTTCCTATCATTGTCACCTCAATAGGAAATACCCACTTTTTAGGGTTGGATAGAAGTCTAACCCAATGGAGGAATCCCCAATGACCTAAAGGGTTGGGTGAGCTAAAGATAAGGATAAAATTACCCCCCCTCTCACTGGTCACTCAAGTTAAAGATGTCACAAGATTTATGTCCAATAAAGATGAAGCAATTGAAAGTGATGAAGTGTACCTACCCAAAAAAGACAACAGAGCATATATATGGCAGTTTCAAGTACAAAAATGATAGTAAAGCTTCAAGAGGCCATAAACCAAGTGAAACTATGCTTGCTTATATAAAAATACAACAATCAATCAGTTTACAACAACAATTAATAAATTGTAACAACTGCAATAAAAACTCTTCAGAATTGCTTGAAAAGATAGTGAAAATATAGAATTTACTAAGCATAATGATAATCAAATGTCATAATCAACTTCTGAAGTGTTTAGCTAGCATTCAAAGTCAATTATGCAAAAAATTTGTTGTAGTTAGATGGTTGTAGCAAACATTTATAACAACAACAAGAAAGTTAGCGATCTAGGATAAATTAGTGTTATATTTAATTAGTAATAGCTTAAGAGAATAGTGTTTGAGTGTTTGATCAACCTTCCAACAAAAGAGAGACAAGAGATTAGTGCCTTTAGGGTTTATGGAGTTTATCAACACATTAACTTGGAGAGACAACAATGATTATACTTGTATAAAAGATAACAAGGTGGAAGCTTGAGAAGTAGTACCTTAAGTTCTCAAGAACCAAGCCTCAAAGAGAAGGTTTAACTAGGGTGTAGGCACTTCCAGGACCTAGTGATTTATCCTATACTTAGACTCTCAAAAAATATTTAATGCAATAAGAACTAGACAAAGATTATAAAGTGCTAACACTTTAGGGCTCTAGAAGTTTGTCTAGCCAAGATCTTCTTAAGCAAAACGAGCAAAATAAAGAGCAAGAAAGAAGCACCTTATGTTTCTTACTCCTAGGGTTTCAAGAAAGCAATTTCATAATATTACATATGAACAAGTAAACATACCATAAACATTTATCATGAAATGAAAAGTGCATATTTACTTCACCAAGAATAATCAAGCACAAAAACCCTAGATTTCCCAAAATTTCACCAAGAAATGATCCAAAATGCATCCAAAATAGCCTCCAAGCAAGTGTTCCTTGGTAATTTCATCCAATAACCCCTTTAGGGAGAAAATTTCAATTCTCCCTCTTGTGAGAGGTGAGTTGTGATGTAAAAATGAGAATACTTTATGTTTATTTATACAAAATTTTGACCTTTAATTAATTTTTAGGTCAAAATAAGGCTGACCTGGCCAATTTACAATAAAATTCAATTTTGACATAATAAAAAGTAATTAGCATCTAAAGACACCTCCAAGGGTGA
>SNQJ01S0079609.1:35886-51389 GCA_010110895.2 Picea sitchensis | reverse complement strand
AGCACTTTTCCTTGAATTGGTATGGTTTTTACTTTCATGCTATCATTTGTTTCAAGTCAAGGTTATTATGCTAGGAGCTAGTTGGGAAGTATAAGGGCATATGTTAAAGTTTAAGCTATTATCAGGTTACTTTTCAATTTACTGGATAACCATAACATAGATATGATCACTAAGAGAAACACAATCACAAGATACACATCATTTATCCTGGGAAACCCTCATGGGGAAGAAAACCCAACAAAAATTCCTTAATATAGATAGCCAATACAATGCCAAGACAATAAACCAAACACTAGAGAATATCCTCTCCCAAGCAATCTGCCTCTCTCTCTTCCTTCTTCCGACAATTGGTAACTGTAGCTTCCTTCAATACTTGTGCACTAGATGAGTGAGCTAAGTGAGTGAACAAATGAGTGTCTGACTTCCTTTATTTATACAAAATGGCAAGCACTGAAATGAGGTGTCTCTTCATTGGCAGGGCCGACTTGTCTTTTTGGATGGTTAGAACCACTTCAATTTTCCTGGGGGACGACTTCTTAATTTTCATATTACAATTAGGGTTTGACCAATCCGCAAAAGGGGATTTGGTGAATTGTAATGCCCGACATGATCAATCCACACAAGGGGATTGATCTATTGAATAATAAATATATTTTATCTTTTACTTTATCCACAAAAGGGGATAAGAATATTCTTTGCAGTTACACAATATTTTAACACTCCCTCTTAACATCTTTATCCACAAAAAGGATAAGAATATTCTTTGCAATTAAACAATATTTTAACACTCCTTAACAAGAAGAGTATTCTTTATATTTTGGTAGGTCACTGGATGTCATCATCAACTGAACAATATCATCTGGGCAATATCATCAACTGATAATCATCATCAACTGGACAACAAATCATCAACTGTATAACATCATCAACTGCAATAATATCATCAACTGTATAACATCATCAACTGGACAACAACATCAACTGCATAATATCATCAACTGTAACAACATCAACTATATAACATCATCAACTGGGTAACACCATCAACTGGATAATAGGATAGTAATCAATATAATCCATAATTTGGTCATCTGGCAATGACCGACATATATTTATAAATGATAGGAAGTTTTGTTCCCTTTATCTCACGCAGAAGATACTCTTTTCTTTCTTTTCATTCTTCATGTAGAAGATACTTTTTCTTATCTTCACATAAGATATTCTATGAGTTTCTCCATTCCTTTTATGTTCTCCTCTTCTGTAGTCATCTATCTCACCCATCCACTGGGAGGATTACTACCATAGCTTCACTCCTAGTCATCCCACATGAACTAGAGAAGTTGTTGTTGTGCCTAGGCAAGACTAGACTCTTTCCATGATCCACACAGGGATCATACGACACAAACCTCTCAAGAGCCAACTAAATCCATTCCACATGGTCAAGGTCAGGTTCCAAAGGCTACTCAATCCTTGGCCAGGGGAGAGTATCTTCTCGCTTCCCTTGGAGAAACATCCACACCTCTCAATACTTATGGGTATTCCTAGCACAGTCTCTGTAGAGTATCCAAAACTCAACACTTGGACAGAGGGAAAACTTGGCAAATTTCTCATTTCCCTACGAAGGTCTCTTCCTATGGGATCTGAAAAAAATCTCTTATGGTCCAAAATATTTCTCATGGTATAATACCATGCTACCCATCCGCTAGGCACCATCCATCTACTTGATAACTTTCATATTGATCAAAATATTTGGGCACCATCCATCTGCTTTTCTAACTGCATCATATCACGATCCTTCATTTTGAACTTAGAGACATAGCTCTCTCTTACATCAAATTAAGAGCTTCTAATCATCATCCTGAAGTTTTCCTCAGGATATCTCTCTTGTGCTCTTTGAGTTCCCAACATTCTCTTTCTTTCTCTCTAATTTCATACCGATCATTCTCGCTTCCCTCTCCAGATTCATAAGAACTAAGATCGAAGCAACCCGTAGCTAATTCAAGATCTCATCAACTATATCCCAGTATCCATCTTTCTTCATCTTGAACATTTATACTCTACAACTTTAGGAGCCTCCTGCTCCTAAAAGGAATAATCGGATATCCGGTTCTTACTTCATCACTATTACCATATCATAAGTCCTTCTCATGCTATCTAACTTCTACAAGTCAAGGAATAATTTATTTCTTCCAAGACCAGAACTTACTTACAGTATGTTTTCTTAGATATGTCACTTAGCCAACCAATCAGTAATAATAAGCAGTAATCAAATAAACTATATCATGATTTCTATCGTAGTAGTACACATCTTTTCTAAGAAAAACTTGTTCAAATCATGTACACATTCCAAACCCTAATCATGAATAAGACTTTTGAACTCTTTTTTTTCACTCTAGTTATGAAATTACCAAATTTTCCTTGCTATCATAGCTAAACACATACCTTTGTCACTCTCATGAGTGATCATACCCAAAATAAATATTTTATCTCTTTCTTTATCCCTCTTCTTTGATACTTCCTTCATAAGTTTGTATAGACACTGGCAAAACGAGGTTAATTAACATTCTCACAAAATCTAACTTGTAATGATAAAGTAATAAAGTAAACAAGATACCAAAAATAAACATGAATACTTATCTTTGTTTTTGTGTGGGGAGCCTCCACAGACTCCACCATTTGCTATCTCTTTTCTTCTCATATCAACCATCTTCAACTTAAAGTACATAATCCCCAATTCCTGCTGAAGCTTTCTTTGAGGGAGAAGATTCCTCTTCATCTGCCACATGTGCTTGATACTTCTTTTCCCTTTATGCTTGGTCTTTTCTCTCTTCCTCCTGGTTCCCGCTACACTCATTGTGACATGTTCTTGTCTAGAATCATCTACAAACTATGATTCCAAGATCTGAAGTCTCTAGATCCATCCATCCTGTCTTCTACCCTCACACTGGTAGCCATTCTTTCTTGCAACAGAAACCCTCCCGCTATAAAAATCAAATTTCTTGATCTAAACTAACTCACCAAAAGATGCTACTGATTGAGTAGCTTAGTATGCCGGTATAGTCAGCTTTAAAATTCCAAGTTTTACCTGTTGAAACCGAAGCCATGTAAATCTAGACCGGTACTCGGTACCTGTTCCTCACTTCCCTGCACTTCCTCGGGTACCTATGGAAAACTAGGGGTTTCACTTCTTTTCGAGTTTTATCCAGATCAAACGATGTGTCAAGGTGCCAATGAGTTCCCTTAGGGTTAGCGACCTTTCTAGATGATCTTTGGGCTGAAATTCTCTTTAATAAAAATCCTAATTTTCTTGTAAGGAAAACAATGATATTTTTTCTTTTTCAGAAAGATGCTCTCTGCCTTAGCTCGATACCATGTTAAAGTTTAAGCTATTAATGTACATTTTCAATTTACTAGATAACGTATAACATAGATAGGGATCACCGAGAGAAACACAATCACAAGATACAATATTTATCCTCGAACTCCTCACGGGAGGAAAACCCAACAAAAACTTCCTCAATATAGATAGCCAACATAAATGCCAAGACAATAAACCAAAACTAGAAAATATCCTCCTGCTAAATGCTTCTTTCTAAGAATCGGTAACCGAAGCTTCCTTCAATACTTGTTCACTAGATGAGTAAGTTGAGTGAGTGAACAAATGAGTGGTTTTCTTCCTTTATTTATACAACCTAAATGAAAGGAGGGGTCTCTATCATAAAGAGTCGAATTTGTCTCTTTTGGGGTGGTTAGAACCACTTTAATTTTCCTCAATGAATTTCCTTTAATTTTCATATTACTAGGGTTTGACCAATCCACAAAAGAGGATTTTATCTACATGATAATAACTGCCAACATGATCAATCAATAAAAAGGGATTGATCTAATGAATAATAAATATATTTTATAATTTTACTTTATCCACAAAGGGGATAAGAATATTCTTTGTAGTTACACAATATTTTAACAACATACACCTCTACCATAGTCTTCATCATTTTATGTTTCATATTATTGGTTAAATAATGTTTTTCTAAGAGAAGTATATACACTCTTAGCTTAAACCCTTGCTAGAGAAAATTTCTTTAGGGAGAAACATGATTTAAACCCCCAAGGAGGTAGCTTCCCTAGATCTTTCTTTGCATGAATCAATTAACCCAATTATTAAGAGAAATAGTCATTTATTATTGCATTGAGAAATAAAATTATTACCTTGAAAACGGGATTTTACAAGTTTTAAGTCTCTCTCTTAGGGGAAACGTTCCTTGAGACTTTGGCTCTCTTGCCTAATTGAGGCATCCCCTTTCAACCACTAAAAAATATTTCTGTTGTAATGGGCCACTAACTTATATCCATTAAGGCTACATTAACCCTAGGTGACTAACCCTAAATAGCTCCTAAAATAACCCTAGACTAACTCCTAAAACAAAACCACACTTACAACTTGTGCTTTAAATCCATCACCCCATAAAAAGTTTGCCAATTTGTTCTACTTGGTTTAAGGCAATTATTGGGTGGTTTCTTTACAGATTTTAGTGGATGATTTTACTACTATTGTAATAAGTTTTACATCCATAAGGATGATAATATATTTGCAGTAAGCTTTTGTTTCTGCCTTGCTATATGTGCTAAAGTTGTAGCTTAATCATTGGTGAGTTTAGTTATCTTCAACTAGATTTATCTCTTGTTTATTTATCACATACATAGAACTTAATTTTCATCCCTTGTTACCTTAATTGAGATGATATATAATACTTATTGTTGCTGAAAATTAGGGACAACAAAACTTAACTTGCTTGTCCAACTAACATATTATACTACATAGTGCTTGGTTTCCTCTTTGTGTCTCGGTAAGGTATTCACACTTGACATGTTACTCAAATCATTGGAAACCATTCGATCCTCACCAATAATTTATTTCTAACCTCATCCACATCATTTAGATTTGATTCCCTAGGGAATCTATATCCATCTATTCCTTTGATCTTCATCTCATTCCCCTTGGGTCATTGGAGATTTCCTTTAGGTGACTACCCCACCTCTAAAGTGATGAGGATACCTACCTAAGGTGACAATGGTAGGTGACCTCTTAGTTGTAACCATTTAGTGGTTGGGTCAGCTTTTCCTAACCTACAACTCTCTGTATCGAGCAACATTTTATGCTGCTGTCGGGGAGGATTCTGAATCCCTCTTCGAACTATATAAGGACACTTTTGTGCTATCCTGCCTTTTCCATAGCTCTGTCTGTGGACTCACAAGGGACTTCCATTTCACCTTCTTTAGTGAGATCCCTCTTGAAGCTCATCCGAGACTCCACCTTCCACTTAAACTGCATTTCTCCCTTGTTCCTTTCCTCCCTCCCTCCATTGGGTTTTTCCTGCTATGGAAACATGGCTTTGTGGTGCTTTCATGAAGCATACAAGGCCTTGGATCTTGAAACAATCAACATATACCCAACAAGTGTCTGATAAACCAATTTGATGTCCTCCCAAATTTCGATGGTGATCTATGGTCGGTCACGACACATATTGTTGAGTTTACCAGATGCATATATTATGCGAATGTACTACATGAAGATGTATGCCTATGGATGTTCCTTCTATCCTTGGGAAACGAGCAAAGGGATTGGATAAAAAATTCTTGCAAGCGAAGAAGTATATCTCTTTGGACACACTCATCATAGATTTAAACATTGGGGACCAGAAGCTCAAACTCTTAAAGATACAATTCAAGACATGGAGGATGCTTTTTCAAGAGAATGTTTTGACCTTGATCCTATTGAAGGTTTGAGAGAAATGTTTCTTCTGTGAGTTTGTTGAAACAAACAATTGAAAGAAAAGAAGTTGGACAAAATAAAATGATTTTTTTTTAAGTGTCTCAAGCAAAGCAAAGATGAAGATTCTGAGTTTTGTAAAACAATAATGAGACTTTCACCGATAAGGATTTTCTGGTTAAGTTTTGTTGACAAAGAGAAGAAGAGATTGATTCCATCATCGATGATTATGAGAAAATTCCAAGCATAAACTTAGTAATTGGAAGCAACCATTGCATATTTTGGAACATATCCATTATACAATACTGTGACTGAGAAATATCGGTACCAGGAAAAATTCCCAAATAACGATGAACCTCTCTCCATGCATAAGGAAGTCTATAGAATCGTTAGAGATCAAGATCAAGATGGTGAGTTCTTTGATGCTATTGAAGATGACGAAGAATTGGCTGAAGAACATATTCATGAAGAAAGGATTGAAGGAGATCCTGATGAAAAAGATCCAAATGAGATATATGATGAATATGAAATATTTTCCCTTCCACTTGATGAGGATATCTAGACATCTGCTTCTCCCCTAGACATCAAGAAGAGAACATGATGAGTTACAATCCTTTTTAAAACTTTGTTGATGCTTTGTTCCATGACTTTGGAAATAAAGAAAAAATCCAAAAGGATTTTGATGAAGTTTCTCTTGGAGAAGGCCTAAGCAAAACATTATTATGTGTTTTCCCTTTTGAATGAAATGAATTTATGCAGTCTTGAGAAGAAGTAATCATCTCCTCTGATGCTAATGAATTCATGGAACAACCTTCATATATAGTTGACGACCAGATTGATGATTCTGTCTATAGGGTTGGGAGATGTAGATGGGACATGGTTTGCTTCATTATTGATAGAGATCCCATTTATGATGTTGAGGGTAGCTCTCATGTGGAGAGGGTTGGAGAGTCATCTTCATAAGACTGGTATTCATGCGTATATGATTAAGATGTTTGGCAGTGTTGTGATGATATGGTTACATATTTATTCTTCCCCTTCGAGGATGGTCACAACATATTCGAGAGCCATCCTCATTCATCCCCACCTTTTGGGGATGGATAATTTTTCTATAAGGACTTTCAACCACTATGCTTAGATTTTGATAAACATCAGGTCGTGGCCAGCCCCAAGCAGTCTGAGGTTCACACTATCAGATGAAAGAAATTTCATATTGAGACTTGAATAAGAGTTATATACTCCCAAGTCCAACATAGAGTTTTTCTGGCTCCGCTATTGACTCTTTTTTTCCTTGTTTGGGAAATCATAGGGTTTCCTTGGGATCTCTTGTCCTTTCTAGCTCCTCTTCACGTAACAACTGTTGAGTGGAAGATGAAGATGAGATATCATGATATATGGTATCCCTCTTCATAGATGGTGGATTGATCGCCTTGTGACTACACTTTCGGTAGGATGATCAAAGCCGATGGTTTCTTCTTTCCAAAGAATATTTCCTCCCACCCATCTCCATGAGTTTTATTTCATGATCGACTATATGTGTGTTTATACTCATGATTATTATAGCTTGAATTATCTTGTTGTAATATATGATTGCCACGAGGGAGATACTTTGGTGGGATGATCAACTGGTTGCACCGGTTGTATGACTTCACCTAACATCATCCGTCATGAGATATTTAGGGCCCCAAGGCCCAAAGTAAGTAGGCAGGTCATCTTTCTTCAATCGATTTTCAAATTCCTTGATTGCTCATACCAGTTTAGATGCATTTCATTTTCATTTTCTACTTGCATATTGATTTCATAGTTTAGCTTAGAAATTTTGAAAAGTCAAAATTTTTCTTTCTAAATTAGTTCTATTTTGATTTCTCTATATATGGATGAAGGTGATAACAATCTCACCCTAGATGCTCATCCCCGACCGAAGTTTTGCGTGCACATGTCTACCGTGATGTTGCTTCATTCACTCTACAACGAGAACATGTCTCCAAGTAAGAGCCAACTGTTATCCCCATTTTGTGAATAACCATGGAGATTATGTCTCGAGGCCCCTCAAATTGTAGATATTATGACGTGTCAGAGATTACATGACCAACACATCCTTTACATTGCATGGAGACACTTCTCACCACCACAAAAGTCGCAGATTTTTAGATGGCATCCACACTGGACAAATGATGTATTCTAACAGAGAAGAACACATTCTCAGAATCCAATCACACAAACTAGATCGAAGATCAACACACCGGGATGTTTTGACGGTGAAACCATAATGGGAAACATCCATGACCCCAACCAACGTACACTTTGAACAATTTATTAATGCAAAATAAAAATATTACAAAGAGATTTTACAAGAGTTTCTCAAAATCGATCATCATCTAAATACATCCTCCATACATTTAAATAGAGATCATGGACCAATTGGGTGTTAACGGCCATTGATCCATGGGCTTAGCTAAGATCGAGGGAGAATATGGAACTGTCGTAATTGAATTCTATGCTGGGAACATATCCGCTTGTTTCATGTAAACCCGCATAAGAGATCTAGCTAAAACAAGTACAAACAAAGCTTATCAAGAAAAGGAAGAGAGATTCAATATGGAAGAATGAGAAAATATAATCACACTACTCCAATGAGCTAATGATTGATACATATATCATGATCAATATGATACAACAAATGAGCGGAAATACACTCACATATAGGGAAAATCATTCCATAAATTAAGAAAAGCAAATCAAGTAGTTAGCTTCTCCTTAGGGAAATGCATGCATGGCCAGTGATGGTAAAAATAGAAAGCTTAAAATAGAACTAGTCAAGCATCCCACTAAACTAGTGTGTTTAAAATAGAAATTTCTCCAACAACTCTCAACATCACTATGGAGTAAAAATGAGTCCCCACTACTAGGCCATTTTAGGTACTTCATGTAAAATGCAACCAATGAACACTGAATAAAAGTGAGGAAAGAGGGAAAACCAATTGGGAACAACCCCCTCAAGATATAATAACAAGAAGAAATGACAGTTGTTAGGCAACTTTGTTTTTCACTGCAAGACGATCCCGCGAAGTATGAAACTTATGCTCACTAAAACTCTTTGTGAAGATGTAGAAATCCTTATGGATATGATGAATTCCTTTAGAAACCTCGGCTGCCTTGTACTTCTTTGATCCCTCAGGGACCCATTTGCACCTCGAAAATATTCCTTTCTCAGGGACATGGGAACCGCATTCCAAGTCCGGCTCAGGGAGGAGTCATTCTCCTTCGCATGGGATTCTTTCGCTATAATGGATTTCACAACCCTATTGGTAGTTCCGCGGGATCAAAGAGGATTGAACCATATAAAAATTCATGGCATCGGTGTTTTGAAGTTTAAAAATACATGAGAAGGTTCTCATGTCAGAGATCGTAGTCCTCCCTCAATCCAATGGACTCCCTCCGCATTGTTCACACTGAAGTGTGGTATGCGCCTCTTGGGCATCCTACGGGGCTTCAATGATGGCTTCTTATTTGGATGTACTAACTGCTTATTTCCATGTACAAAACTTGAGTACGGGAATCATCTCTGATGTCTGAAATCGATGGAAGAACAAGAGTATATTCATGTTGCACTAGAATTGCATGCAAAGTACTCTTCTTACATGTAAGTAGAATAGATGAGTCATTGTCGTAAAAACTTAGTGAATTTATACAACCTTGACTTGTGATCCACCTCACCGGTTGCAATGATGGAATTTTCATGCATGTTACCTATTTCGAAAACTGACCATAAATTCAACCTTTTACCTTTCTCTCGAAGCATTCACAACCGAGAGTTGCATTCAGAAGCTTTGGGAAACATGTAAAACATTATCAAAACTACTACTGTGGAGTTCCACTCTCCCTTCTCTTGCTACTGCTACAGGAGTATCATCCCTCATGAGAATATGGGGTCTTGAGGATGGACTCAAGGAAGAGAAAACTTCATCTTTCGTTGTCATATGATGGGTTGCACCAGAATCTATAATCCATGAATCAGATGAGGAATTAATTGCAACAAGAGCATGATGATTACCTTTCTTAGGAGCATGATCTTCTTCCTTCTGCTTCTTGACTCCCTCTGGAATGAAGTTTCCAAGGTTGTTCTGTTGAAGTGCATGTGCCATAAGATCGATTTGTTTCTTTATGCATGTGGATTTTTCATGATTCGGTTTATTGCAGTAACTGCACTGCTTTCCCTTCTTATTCTTCTTGGAATATGAAGAGTCTTTGGAACCTGAAGAATCATTAAAGGATTTGGAATATCCCTCCTTCCTATTCTATTTGAATGACCCTTTTCCATCTTGCATGGTGAGTGCATGTGATTTGGGATCTTTCATGAGGCCCATATGTATGAGTTTTGTCTGCTCGTGTAAGAGACTCAATGAACTGAGCCAACGTAGGCATTTTCCAATTTGTTCCAAAAATACATCTGCCAGAATGGAAATTAGAGACATATACAGTGTATTTTGGTCCTAGCTTGGCCAAGATTGTTAGAATAAGTTGTTTCTCTTGTGTAGACTTGTCAATAACACATTCACCCAAGCTCAATAGCAAAGATTTAAATTTAGTAAAAAAATCTTGTATATTATCAAAACTTTTAAGGTCTAAGGTATTCAACTCTACCTCAAGCATATGACCCCGCATCTCATCCTACTTTCCAAAGAGTCCTTCCAAGGTGGTCCAGATCTTGTTTGGAGTATTGCATGCAACAACATGAAACCATAAATCAATGGATATTAATTCAAGAAGTAGTCCTGTGGCCTCATCCTTACGGTTCGCCCATCTCATCTTCTCAATCACTGATGTAGGTTCTGTTTCTGTCGCCATCGTCAAATTATATAATCCTTTTCTTTTGAGTTGGAATGTTGCCTTGGGCTTCCAATCAAAATAATTGTATGGTGTGAGGATTACCACCAAGTTTGACTGTATAATAGTTGTCATATCCATCTCTCCCACTGATTCCAAGAACCCCTAAAAATTTACTCTCAATCTGCAAGTGAAAAATTAAGAAATTAAGAATTCATATCAGTTTCAGGAGATGATCTTGCAACTAACATTCTGAGAAAACAGTGAGGAATCTCGCCAAACGGTTGAAAACGCACTTCCAAAATGGGCCGATTTACTTTCTTCATGGGTTGTTTCCTCCAAAACGTAATTTTTTGGGAGAAATGAATGTGGAAAGGTACGACCACAAATTCGTATTAGTTTTAGGAGGCTATCTTGTGGCTCACTTTCTGAGCAAATGGTAAAGAATCTCGCCAAATGGTTGAAAACCCACTTCCAAAATGGACCAATTTACTTTCCATGAGGGTAGTTTCCTAAAAAATGTAATATTTTGGGAGGAATAACTGCTGAAATTTATGACCACGGATTTAGCTCATCGAAACTCCGATTTTCCTTATTCTTTGGCTTGTCTAGCTTGCTCCAAGCAGCATAGCTCTAATACCATGTCAGTGTTTCATGAAAACCTGCACAGGAGATCTAGCTAAAGCAAGTACAAATGAAGATTATCAAGAAAGGAAGAGAGATTCAATATGGAAGAGTGAGAAAATATATTCACACTACTCCAATGAGTTGATGATTGATACATAGATCATGATCAATATGATATAATGAATGAGTGGAATACACTCATATATAGGGCAAAACATTCCATAATTAAGAAAAACAATCAAACAGTTAGCTTTCCTTAGGAATTCATGCATGCATAATAGTGATGGTAAAAATAGAAAGTCTAAATAGAACTAGTTAGTTAACTCCCACTGAACTAGTGTATCGAAAATAGAAATTTCTCCAACAATATCGTGACCGTCATATTTCCTAACTATAAATTCATACTAATGCATACTAAAGAAACATACTAAGAAACACACTTTTACCTAACGACACATTAGACCAAGTAGGTCTTAACTAACTCCTATGTGTCTAAATATCCTAACATCCCCCATTAAGAACAACTTGGGATAGGATTGAAGGATTTACAATAGTGACACAATAGGATAAGGAAGGAGGCATTAGAGCCTATCTCCCCTTAATGAAAACTTCCCAAAATCCTAACATAGAGCGAAGTTTGGAAAACTTCGCTTATGTAAGAGACTTTGTGAAAATGTCTACAACTTGATCTTCTGTAGGGAAAAATAACACTTCAATAAATTGATCATGAATGATCTTTCTGATGAAGTGCATGTGTAGCTCGATGTGTTTTCTGCACTGATATTGAACTGGATCTTGGGCGAGCTTGATGGCACTCTGATTGTCGCACCAAAGGCTGGTCAGATGTTGCTGCTAGAATCCAAACTCTGAAAGGATCTATCGAATCCACAAGGCTTCTTGACTTACATTTACCACTGCTCGGTACTCTACTTCTGCTGAATAGAATGCAATATCATGTTGTTTCTTATAGGCCCAAGTGACAGGTCTTGAACCAAGGCTAAAAACATAACTTGTCGTAGAATTTCGATCATTAGGGTCACCGACCCAATATGAATTAGTGAAAGCAACCATTAAAGGAGCCCCTCCTGAACTGTACCCCATACATACCGAAGTATGCTTTTAACTTCTTTCCAATGGATTTCATGGGGTGTTTGTATATACCCGACAACAAGATCAACAACAAAGGAAATATCAGGAAGGGTATGAGTCAAGTATAAGAGACTACCAACTAACTGACGGTACAAGGTGGCATCAACTTCGGGAGAAGTACAGGTGGCAACAAGCTTGACTCCAGACTGGAAGGGAGAAGGGGATGGTATACAATCTTCCATGTGAAAGTGATGAAGAAGGTCACAAACATACTTATACTAGGAAATAAAAATTCCTTCATTGGTTTTCAAAACTTGGAGGCCAAGGAAATAGTGCAAAAATCCTAAGTCTGTCATTTCAAATTTCTTCTTAAGGCTTGTTTTCACATGGTTTAAAAGTTTTGAGTCACTACCGATAAGGATAAGGTCATCAACATAAAGGAAAATGATTATGATATGACTTCCTACTTTCTTTGTTTAGACATTAGGATCATAATGACATCTAGAAAAACCAGTGTCAATAAGAACCTGTCCATTTTGGCATACCGAGCTCAGGGAGCTTTCTTAAGACCATAAAGAGATTTCTTAAGACGAAAAAAAGGCTAGAGTCATTCTGGACATAGTCAAGAGGTTTTTCCATGTAGATTTCTTCTTGCAGATCCCCATGCAAGAAGGTGGATTTAATATCCATATGATGGACCTCCCATTTATGTGAGGCAAAAAGGGAAAGAACAAGGCAGATGGAATTCATTTTGGCTACAGGGGAAAGGTTTCATTATAGTCAATTCCTTTAACTTGGGAAAATCCTTTGGAAACTAATCGAGCCTTATGTCTTTCAAGACTTCCATATGATGCATACTTAGTTTTGTAGAACCATTTACATTTGATAAGTTTTCTTCCTTTTGGAAGAGGTACAAGATCCCAAGTATCATTTTCCATTAAAGAACAATAATCTTCATTCATTGTTGTATCCCAATCTGGATGACCTGAAGCTTCTGCAAATGTCTCTGGATCAGGAGTCTCTGAAACTTGAGCCAAAACATAAGAGGCTCATTGGAATTGAGAACGTGTCTGACGCTGATATGAAGGATCATCGACAAGATCACCAACTGCTTCTCATGTTGAATGGACCCATATAGGAAGTGGTGGTGCTGGTGCTGGTTTAGGTTCAATGGAATCATCTGGAGGAAGGTGAGCATGAGAAGGTGGATTTTCATCCTCATTGTCATCATCTAAAGAAGAACCCAGAATAGGAACAGAAGAAGACACAAACGCTGAAGATGGATCGCAGGTTGAAGAAGGAACAATCATCGAATTAGGCTTGCATGCCAAGAGATTTTCATCAAATTTAAAATTTTTCTAATAATAATTTCATTACAATGTGGTTGAAGAAGTCTATAACCTTTGACATCTTCCGAATAACCAACAAATATAAAATTCTCACTTTTAGGCTGCAATGATTTCCTTTTCTCATCAAGAATGTGAGCCCATGCTATACTGCCAAATACACAAAAGTGACTTACATCTCGTTTAATTTTAGTCCAAGCTACTTTCGGTGTTATATTTTTAAGAGCCTTTGTGGGAGTGCGATTTATTATGTAATTTGCACAGTTGATGGCTTCCGCCCAAAACTTTAGACTTAATCCCTTAGATTGGTTCATGCAATTAGCCATTTCTTTTAATATGTGGTTCTTTCTCTCAACAACACCATTTTGTTGTGGTGTATATGGAACAATGTGTTTCATTTGGATGCCCTGTGTAGTGCAGTAACATGTAAAATTATTGTTCACATATTCTCTTCCATTATCTATTCTTAACCTTTGAATTTGATGTCCAGATTGCTTTTCTACAAGGGCCTTGTAGGCCAAAAACTTGTCAAAAACTTCACTCTTAAGTTTTAAGAAGTAAACTCAAGTACGTATGGAAAAATCATCAATGAAAGTAAATAAATAATTGCACCTGGAAAAAGAAGGAGAAGAAAGTGGACCACACAAGTCACTGTGAACAAGCTACAAAGGGCCCGAGGTGTGCCAAGAGGCACGTTTGTCAAAACTGTCCCGATGATGTTTTCCGAGAACACAATTGACACAAACACCATCTCTGCATGAAACAAGAGGAAGAAAAGTCACCATCTGTTGATTACATAGTTACTGCAATGAATGATGGTTTAGATGACCAAACTACTCATGCCAAAGTTTGCTCAAGTTATCGCTATGAGCAACAAAAACCGATGGAAAATATAATGACCCAAAGTTTTCAAACTTGTACAACCTGGTAATGTCATCAACAATTCTAGTTTCAAGAACATGCTTATGATCTTTTAGATCCTTGATTACAACTTGGTGAGGTGAAAACTCTACAGTTTTACCTTCGCCTGAATGAGTGATTTGATATACTGATAGAAGGTTACAATAAAGACTTGAAACACATAATACATAATTGAAATGACCATTATCTACTTGAACTGTTCCAGATCCTACAACACTAAGAGATCTATCTGTTAAATTATGAGCTTGATTTATTATGCAGATTAATTCTTTTATTTTCTTCAACACTTTGAATCCAAATTAATACACTTCAACAATACCAAATCATAGCCAAATATAAATAACTATGTAGATAAGTAAGCATGCACATCAAAAACACATATACCATGGGGAAACCATGTACATGGAGACAAACCCCAACAAGCGATATTCCTTTATTGCATTAATAATGTAAGATCACTTACAAATATCCACCATGAATGTTTTTCTCTTAAATAGCTTGCCAAGATGACTCTGACCTGACAAAGACCTAAGAGACCTTGCTGAAATACACCTTTGATATGCTACCTCTATTGTTGGTATACATCAATGATATGTTGCTGATATACGCCTATGATATGCAACCTCTATTGTTGATATACAACACTGATATGCTTCTTTGGTATGCTGCCTCTTTATCACTGATATGTGCCTCTATTGCTTCACCCTTAACCTGCATATCAAAACTGTGTTGAAGAGAGGGGTCTACCTCTGCTTATATAGGCTGAATAGGAGAAGAGGAGACTGGTATACTTTAGTTCAAAAATAGAACTTAGAACTAGACTTGAGACTGGTATACTTTAGTTCGAAAATAGAACTAGACTTGAGACTTCAGTTACAACTCAACATTACACTTTAGTTCGAAAATAGAATTAGACTTGA
>SNQJ01S0079609.1:0-35876 GCA_010110895.2 Picea sitchensis | reverse complement strand
AAAGGCTTTATACTCTTTGAATTTATCAAATGTGTCACTTTTAGCTTTAAGGAAATATATCCAACATTTTCTTGAGTAATCATCAATAAAAATGACATATAGAAACAACCACTAAGTGAGGGACATGACATGGGACCACATACATCATAATGAACCAGATCTAAGATGCCCTGATCTCTATTGTCCCTACTAGGAAATGGTTTCTTTATATTTTTACCTAGCATGTATCCCTTACATATTTCATTTTTACTAAGAGAAATAGAGGGCATGCCACATACCATGTTCTGTAGATCTAGAATATCTTTGTAATGAAGATGTCCAAGTCTTCCGTGCCACAACTTGTTGGAGCTAGTCGCATCATGAGCCAATGCCTGAATTGACTGTCTTTCCATGACGTACAATCCTCCACTGCGTGTTCCAATGGGTTCTGTTGTACTTAAGTGGCTACCTTTATCCCATAGTAGTGCCTTATTGTCCTTGAAGATCATCCAATATCCCTTGTCCTCAAGGGTTGCAACTGATAGTAGATTATTCTTGAGCCCTGGAACATATAATAATTCATCAACATGAAGTCTAGCCCCAGATTCCAATCTGAAGGAGATAGAGCCTAATCCCTCTATCTTGTAACATTTGTCATCCCCAAGCTCAACATGCCTTGCAAAAGATTTTGTCTCAAAATATGAGAGGATATCCTTGTACCCTGTCATGTGCTTTGATACACTACTGTCCACTAACCAAGTTTTCGGCCCCATGAAAACTGAACTGGATAAGGAAGAAACCAAGTAATATTATTTTCTATTTTCTTTCTCATTAGAAGGAATTTTCTGATTTCTTTTGGATTCATCATCCTCAACAATTGAGGCATGATGTTTCCCTTTCCTTGGATATTTCTTTCTAAACCAACAATCTTTAGAAAAATGACCCAACTTATTACAATTATAACATTTAATCTTAGATGTATCAATATTCTTGCTTTTGAATGTACCTTTTGTGTTTGGCTTCCTCTAAGAGCCTTTCTGGAAAGTGCCTTTCTTATTTCCCTTGAATCTTGATGCTAAAGCTGAGTGCTATTCTTTCGTTGGCTCACTGCTGGTAGCTGTGTGACTCTCCTCCTGGAGGAAATCATGCCATAACCTCTCAAACGTGGGATGAATCTCTTTCCCACTTACACTGGATAAGAAGGTCTCCCATGAAGAAGGAAGACCGTAAAAAATGGTCTACACTAAATCATCATTGTCCACTGTCACTCTTGTGCCCAAAAGATGATCTCTAATCTGGGCTATCCTGGAACAGAAAGATGCCACTGATTCAACTTTATCCATCTTCAAATAATTAAGCTTGTGTTTAAGTTTCCTCTTCTAACTTGGATCTTGTTTCTCATACAAATTCACCAAGGTATCCATACAGTCCTTGGCAGTCATTAACGAAGTCATTGTAGGCATTATACTATCTTTGACTGAGTCAAAGATGATTCACTTGGCCTTTGATTTACTCTTCCTGAAGGCCGCTCTTCCTGCATTATTCGTGGGTTCCTCCACCACTGTGGTCACATACTGCTCAAGATCATGATCCTGCAAGATATTTGTTATATAGAGCTTCCACACATTGAAGTTGGTAGCTCCTTCAAGCCTATCCTCGACCCTCACTGAAATGGAGGATGCCATGGAATTCACACTGGAAACTGAATTAAGATAGCTTGGATCTGTGTGTACATGCTGCTGCACTTCAACACGTTTAACACACCCTATGCTCTGATACCATGTTAAATTATGAGCTTGATTTCTTATGCGGATTAATTCTTTTATTTTCTTCAACACTTTGATTCCATCTTAATACACTTCAACAATACCAAATCATAACCGAATAGCAATAACTATGTAAATAAGTAAGAATGCACATCAACAAAACATATACCATGGGGAAACCCTGTACAGGGAGAAAACCCCAACAAACGATATTCCTTTATTGCATTAATAATGTAAGATCACTTACAAATATCCACCATGAATGTTCCGCTCTTAAAGAGCTTTCCAAGATGAATTTGACCTGACAAAGACCTAAGAGACCTTGATGAAATACACCTCTAATATGCTGCCTCTATTGTTGGTATACATCACTGATATGCTGCTGATATACACCTCTGATATGCAGCCTTTATTGCTGATATACAACACTGATATGATTCTTTGGTATGTTGCCTCTTTATCACCGATATGCGCCTCTATTGCTTCACCCTTAACCTGCATATCAAAACTGTGTTGAAGAGAGGGGTCAACCTCTTCTTATATAGGCTGAAAAGGAGAAGAGGAGAGGCTTGAAATAGTAACTTGTTTTCATGCTTTAATCATAACTCAACTTCATACTTTAGTTTGAACTTAGAACTAGACTTGAGACTGGTATACTTTAGTTCAAAAATAGAACTAGACTTGAGACTTCAGTTACAACTCAACATTACACTTTAGTTTGAAAATAGAACTAGACTTGAGACTGGTATACTTTAGTTCGAAAATAGAACTAGACTTGAGACTTCAGTTACAACTCAACATTAAACTTTAGTTCGAAAATAGAACTAGACTTAAGACTTCAGTTACAATTCATCATTACAATTTAGTTCGAAAATAGAACTAGACTTGATACTTTAGTTGCAACTCAACATTACACTTTAGTTCAAAAATAGAACTAGACTTAAGACTTTAGTTACAACTCAACATTACACTTTAGTTCTAAAATAGAACTAGAATTGAGACTTCATTTACAACTCGACTCTTTACAAGGCAATTCAAAATTCTCTTCATGGTGGATAATGTTACACATGCCAACGCACTAGATTAATACATTTATATCATTTGCAATATTAGGAATATCGTTTGTTTCTACCTCATAGGAATTTTATATTCAACCTAACTTTAGCTAGATGCCTTGACTTTTACTCATGGCTCACAAGGTTTGACTAGGCTCACAGAGGTTGTACGTTCCCCCTGACTTTTTCACTAGTCTGTCTATGCTCACAGAGGTTGTACGTTCCCCTTGAATTTTGCACTAGACTTTCTATGCTCACAGAGGTTGTACGCTCCCCCCGACTTTTGCATTAGACTCACATAACATCTCGTTCGTCTTGACTTTTGGTTTGACTCACAGACGTTGTGCGTTCCCCCTAGATTTTGTCAATACCTCACAAGACTGATTGATTCTCCAAATCTCCCTGGCTAGCCTTAGGGTGGCCCATATGGACTCTCATTAGAGAATGACTGTTGATGCTGCCAAATTTAACACTATCATCACCAACAAATATTTTCTTGGTGTTACATTCATTTAGAGCAGAAAATGTGTTTTTATCCTTAGACATATGATAAGATGTTCTATAGTCAATAAGCCACTCATCAAAAGAAGACGTAGAAGTTGCATTAAAGGAGAAACCAAAAGCATAAAGTGCATGTCCATGAGAAGAAGAAGAAGTAGAATCAATACCGATGTTGTGATTCTTTGTCGCTGCTTCTAAAGTTGCCATATTCTTGAAACATTTGGACTCATCATGACCATATTTATCACAAAAGTTGCAATGTCTGTCAGTCTTCTTATTTTTAGATTTTCTCCTTTGTCACCATTAGGAGCTGAAGCTATCTGAGTAGGTTTGGGAACCTTGTTTTGCTTGTTGTTGTGGCGATGATGTTGCTTCTTGGGATTCTTGGGTTTATCTTTCTGCTGAGCTACTAAGGCTTTGTTGGAGTTACCTTCAATGCCGGTCACTCCAAGTTGTACAATCTTATCTTGCTCTCTAATCAAAGCATCAAAAAAGGACTCAAGAGTGGGTTTTTGATAAGCTTTCCCTAGAGCCTCTCTCATGGCATAAAAGGTATATACAAACACAAAATATGCACTACCTAGCTTAGAAAGAATAATATGTAGATGGAATGTGTTGGAGCCACCTTTTATAAGTGGTTGAAGTATAATTCTTGCAATCATAAGTTTAACCCAACATGCGAAATGGCGATAGCCTTTATAGTCCCAAGTCACCGCCTTTTAATCGTTAAGAAATATTTGCACCTTTATATACCTTAGGCTTTCGCACCTCGGCAGTTACAAGTCACACGGTTTCCAAGCCCCGATGCGTAAAGTCGCGAAACGACCTTGAAAGCTTACCTAGGTTAGCGCTGAGAGTAAAGTTCCTTAAACTCTAGTCAAGTACTATCAGGGTTTCGCATCTCGACGATCGCTCACCCCAAAAACTTTACCGTCATAACTCCGATAGGCGAGGTCGCGATAAAGTTTCAAAAGTCACCCGGGTGAGTGTCAGGGGTAAGTCGCTTTAAACCATAGTTAAACACTGTCAGAGTTTCGCGACTCGACATTCGCTCTTCCAAGAAGCTCTATCTTCGTAGCCCCAAGTCGCAAAGTCGTGATTTTAATTAAGCACGTTTTAATTAAACACTCAATCCGGATTAAGTTTTTGTTTAGCTAGATCGCATCATCGCGATCTCAGGTTTTAGGGGCTTGAAAGGTATGAGTTAAATCTCCTGATACGGTGAACGTCGAAAAGGGTGATTAAAGATTAAAGAAAACCTAATTAAAGGAGCCAAGCTAGATAAATCAGTGCATTAATGCAAATCTTAACACAAACTGTCTATGGGGTAAATTTAAATGTTTTTTGCGCTAATTTGTGTCATGACCTGTAAAAAATTTAGGGCATTTATTTGAAATACGGTGAAGTGACAGGTAAGTATATGGATTTTTACTGCTAAATCTTTCTTTAAAACGATTTGACCGTTCTGTTCACAAGGACACCGAGGTTTAAAATGGTTAAGATAAAGAGTTCTTTCTTTCATTATTTCAAATTTCATTTCTGTTTTGCGCAAATAATCTTTTTTCATCAGACTAACTTCTATCTACATCTACATTTTTACTACAGGAGAGCTAGCTACAGAATCCTCTATCATGGCTCCACGAAAAGCATCCAAGGCTATTGCTGAGAGTCCAGGTTAGGGCACATATACTGTTTCCGATACATCACCCCAAAGTATTGACATTGTCAAAACTTGGTCATACGTCTTTGATGTTCTTCAATCCGAATTGGTGGACTGTTCAGATGAATCCAGCGACAATGAGAAAGACGATTTGGCCACCAAATACAAAATCATCGTTCAAGCGGAGATGCACAAGATAGCAACAAGGTCACGACTCCTTCCTTATTATGATATGATCCGATGGGTGCTAGACCATGTGTATATCCCGACCAGGACTATTATCAGCGAGCAAAAGGTGGCGATTGGGACCTTTAGACCATAACATTTGCAGGCGATGTACCAATTGTCACCCACACCAAACGTCACATATAATGCTGAGTTTATGGAAGGTTTTAAGCGGAAGGAATGGGAGCAATACGACGGAAACTTGTTTTATTTGATCAAGGATTGGGTCTTGCACCCCGCAAAATTCAGGGCAGATGGTAACAGAGTTTATTCAATCTCTTCCTTAGAACCACAATTCAGGTACATAGCAATGATGACCTGTAGGTTGTATGGGAGGGAGGACACCACACACTTTTTCCTCCCGTGGGTTCCTCTGATTCACATAGTCGCTGAAGGTTTTTCCTTAGACTGGGCCAAACTGTTGTCAGACAGTCTAACCATCCGGATTACCGAGTATCGAGCGCAAAAGGAGAATGGGAAGGCCACTTCATTTTTTATGTCCGCCTACATCATGGACACCATTTGCTTCATGATGCCTTTCCCTCTAATGAGATGGAGCTGGACTCCATCAGATGCTGAGCCTATCCATGTCTATCATTCAAAACTTTGGGAGGATAAGGCTACATAATTTATATATGAGATCTTCAATTGGGTAATGGTACCGATGCATGTCTCCATCTTCAGTAATCCACCGCCCAGGATTTCAGATAGCATTGCCACCAATTTGCATAGTGTGGCTGACTGGTATGTAGAGGCAGAATTTTCATATATCAGGGTTTTCAGCTCCTCTATTCCCCCATATGCTCTACCATTGTTTTTTCCGGATAGGCTAGTTTGTCGCGAAATCACCAGGAAAACCGTGATCGATGGCATAAGCAAAGAGCTCAAAGGCTTCTCGAAGAAGGTATGGCCGTCCTTCCCCATTCATTTCAATACCTATTCTTTATTAGACTCAGGACATGCCAAAGCCGAGGTTGCGGCCTTGGAGGATTTTAAATTAGTCAACATTGAGTTTAAGAAACAAGACCCGCACAAGGTTGTGGGAAATCACATGGAAAATTGTGGCCTAAAAAGATTCGAACATGAGCATTCGCCTCATGATGATATCTTCCGAGGTGAGAGATCTTATGCTGAGGTCTTAGGACGGATTCAAGCCCTGTCGCCCGAGGAGTGGGCCGATTTTTTCAAATTTGAGGAACACCGACGGAACTATCTTCCCCCAGTCTTACAGGGTAAGAACCCGCCGACGACAGATATACAACAAATGGAAGCCAAGGGCTCCAAAAATTCAGGACCTGACCAAGAGGAAAACTAGGAAAAGAAAAAGCAAACCGGGGGCCCAAAAAAGGAAGCCGAGATCTCCAATCCTTCAAGAAAGCCAACCACGGTTGTTACCCCGGGGAAATCATCCAAGCAAATTGACAGACCCATCATTTCTGTCACTCCCCTACAGTCCACAAAGGGGATCCCCGATGAGGGATGGATTTTCGGCGAGGAACTGATGCCCATTACTGTAGAAGAGTTGTCTCCGAACAAGTTTTTCTTCAATAAGAAGAGAAAGGCCGTTGTGAAGCAAGATATTTACTGAGAAGCGGACACGGTAGCCAAAAAATTCAAAATCTTAGCTGATGGAAAAGCCATGAAAAAAGAAGAATTTGCAACTCAGATAGCATGGACATTAGGGGCTTTTGCTACAACCAACCAATATTCTTTCGGGTCCCTAAAAGAACAGTTGAAGCGGAAAAACCGCTTGATCAAAAATTTGGAGGCTAAGCTGGCTACAACAGAGGCAACTACCAGAGATCAGGCGAACACAGGTATAGAGCAAGCTTGAGTAGATGATCAAAAGGAAATCGAGCAGCTCAAATCCGATCTCGAACAAACACAACAGGTGGCCCAGACCAACCAATCACAGATAAGCCAAAAAGAGGAATTGATA
Organism: Picea sitchensis; assembly: GCA_010110895.2. Lineage (NCBI taxonomy): Eukaryota > Viridiplantae > Streptophyta > Pinopsida > Pinales > Pinaceae > Picea > Picea sitchensis. Next base: position 28,751 of record SNQJ01S0079609.1, on the reverse strand, counting down.
GGGCAGTTATAGGCCAAATTAAATTTCACTGAAAGCCAGGTGATAGATATCGAGATATTTCAATCCCAAGCCATAGAAATTCGAAAAAGAGTGTCAGCAGCTGAGCAAGATTTACTTGCTAAAGTGTAAACCATTCAAAACCACTGCCAAATCATTCATCAAGTGCTGGAAAACATCTCTTTGAGAGAAAGAGAAGCTGGGACAACTCGTGTCACTTTCCAAGAGGCTGTTATAGCCACGACGAAAAAATAAATGGGTAGTAGTTCCAAGCTCTCCATCCCAGAGCAGACCAGAGGTAACATCTTACTGAAGGCATGGGAGCGAAATATATCAGAGAGCGGAGAGCGAGCTAAAGAGGTAAGAAACTTTTGTGAAGAAACTCTCGAGGTGATAGATGAAAGTTTGTTGGGTATTGATAGTGAAAGCAGCACCGGGACACTGTGCCAGATGGATATAGCCAAGTACCTACTCAATATCAAGGAGAATGAGGAAAGAGAGCAGGCTGAAATATCACAGGTAACCCAGACAGATATAGTCCAAGTGGATAAGTGGCTAATATATCCAAGTGTACTGTTATGTTCTATCATCACTGAAGACTGACAAGTAGGAGTAAGGTTGCCACAGTTAGCGAAGGATTGTTACACCTTTGAGGAAAATAACTAAGCGGAGCCTTCCAGGTTGATAACCCAGTTGGTGGAGAGATGCGTCACTTGCACCTAGCAGGCAAAGGGGCAGGTTTCCAGTACCAAATAGTGACAAGTGTCTACCGTTTCTATTTTTGGAACTCGAAGAGTAAATAAAGGAAGGCGATCTACCTACATGAAGCAAGGACAAATATGAAGAAGCAAAACACTTAAACTCCACATTTTGTAACCGAAAACCTCTGGAACGATTGAGATTCTAGCATATAGAATTTGTATAAATATGCACTTTGAAGACTAAAAAGGGGCTGGACCTTTTTTGGTCGATTGTAACAAAGACTTTCTCCTTTTGAAAATTAATACAAAGCGATCCGAAGATTCCTGATTCCGTCAAGACTGTGTTATGAGTTTGTTTCCTCTGTTATTTCATATTCAATTTCATTTCGCATATATATGTCTGATGAATGTTTCACTGCAATTTAGTAAAACCTCTACTGTAGTGATCCATTTTTAGTCATCTATATCGTTTACAGTTTTTCCTCTGTATCAGCTATCAACAGGTACAAGACCTATGAACTCTTTAGATCTTCATATTTTATGCTTCGTCATATTTTTTCTCATCTTTTTCTTCTTTTGTTTACAGGGCGAGATTCTCCCTTGATAGGGGCCTCGCAATATAGACAACTTAATGTTTTTTCTCACATTTCACACACAATTTATTTAAAATATAACTCATTTATGGGAAAAGGCCTTTGGTTTGCATTCTATCTTTAACATTGGATTCAAAAGTTCTCTCTTATACGATAAAAAATTTGAGGCAACATCCTAAACTTTGAACTCTCCTTTAATTTTCCTGTTCCTCTATGACTATCCCCATTGCAAGACAACCTAATATTGAACCCGGCTTGTCGGACCAAACCAATATCGCTTTGAACCTTTTCGATACCATACTTAAAACAACCATCACCCAGGTAGAACTCGAACGTTCTTGGGCCGCAATTGAATGGGATATAAGCATCCAGGAACAGTTGGAAGCGAGATAGAGAAAACCTAGAAATCAGCCTTAGCTTCCTTCCCCAATGGTTTATTCTTCCCCTTTTGATCTTTCACACTACTTTCAGATGCCTAGACCCTGTGCTTTCTAAGCCTTAAGTACAGACTCTGGAACAACATCTTTCTGGCACTGTTGCCAGGGACGAAGCTACAAATCCTTTTCCCTGGGAAGAATGACATTTTTTCAAGTTTCGCCCTTTGATAGTGAACAAAGAGTGAACACCTTCTAAATGATTTTATTATCTTTCACTTGGCGACTCCATGTTTAAATAAGATGGCATCCGATTGAAGGAACACCAGAAAAAACCCGAAGGGTAAGTAGACCACGCCCGTTTCCGATCTCGAAAAAATACTGAAAACTAGAGGTTCCCTTAAGCCAACCACTGCAGTCTACCAGCTTAAGTACCCACAACCCAATACCAAGAGTTCCTTTGAACCTTCAAATTCGCACGATCCCCTCCTTGAAACCATCAACCCAACTTTAACTCTCTCTGAGGTTAAAAGTGAAATCCATCTGACAACCTATGGCGTACACAAAGGTAAAAACCCCGCAGTGAATTTATCAGAGATCGATATCCTACTGACTCTTCAGTTAGATTTCACAACCCCACCAAGTCTCGAAGAGTATACCATATACTCAGATTCCACACCCACGGGTTCCCTTGATTACATCTCTTTCAAATCCGAGGAGCCAAGTCCTCGCATCTCTTTTCACCTGTCTCCGGTTTTCTCGTCTCTCGAAGAAGCTAGAAATTCAATTTTAATCTTCCAGAACCCTCTATATAACACACCTTTTTCCTATCCAGTAGTATCGATGGCGGTTGCCGGAGGAGGAGGTGGAGGGGTTTTAGGAGGGGTAGGTGGAGTGGATCTAGGAGGAGGAATGGGGGGCCAAGGGCCTCCCTCGCCTCCCAGAGTTTTCGCTAAAGTAGCTGCGAGATATGTGCCTTTGGTCCTGCCCATCCCTCTGCACGACCTTCCTGAAAACTACATAAAAAACTTACCTAAATTTACAGGGGAAGGGGACTTGATCGCTGCCAAACATATAAACTTCTTTGATCAGTTCTCCGATATCCTAGGTCTCGAACATGAAGATGTATATTCGAGGTTGTTTGTTCAGACTTTTTAAGGACATGTACGGACCTGGTTTCGAAGTTTACCCGCATGATCGATATTATCCTATGATGCCCTAGAAGACTCCTTTCTTAGACAATGGGGCGAAAGGAAATACCATTTATATTATTTGATAGAGTTTGTCTCTTTAAAGAAAAAGACTTTGGAAACTGTTATGGAATTCATTCAAAGATTTAACAAGTTATATAATAAGATCTCGGTCAAAGTTAAACCATCCCAACCTGCAGCCAAGGTAACCTTTGAACCTGATTTTGCACTTCTTTTGAGAGAAAGGAGGGGGGATACCCTAACCAGAATGCATGATGATGCTGTGGAAATCAAATCCAACATGATGGCTTCTAGAAAATTGAAAACAAAAGTAGAAACGGGGAACCGAGAAACCAAACGTTTTAGGGAACAAGCGGGACCCTCAGGGTCTAATAGATCCTCAGATGACAAAATGGATGATATGGCTAGGATAATTAAAGAGTTATCAAATAATATTTCCAGAATGGAGCTAGATCAATCCAAGGCCGATCCTTTCGTTAAAAGGGAATTCAAAAGAAACCCTAATCCTCAAAATCAACAAAGACAGATAAAAAATGAAGATCAGAAAATTCAAACTCCTTTAAAAAATGAAAATTTTATAAGAGGAAACGACCTGCAAGATTTCGAAGATTTGGATGAAGATGTGACAAATTTGGGTGACGATTGTACACAACCTTACTTAACTAAAGAAGATTACAAGAAGTCCTTGAACACTCAACAACCATCAAATAAAGATGAAGACATAAACAACATCGATGTTTCTGTCTATCAAGAAATAACTGATTCTATAATGGCTGAGGTCCAACCTAGGTATAACCTGAGGTCTAAAAACAAACTTGTGTTAACTCATCAACCCAAGAAAATTCTCCCTAGAGGTGAAGTATACGAGCCTGCCCCAAAAGAGATCGAGACATCTAATAGAAAAATGAAAGGGGTAGACTCGCTAGATCCCAAATTAAAGGAGGTTGAGACCCAAACGAAGGAAACCAAGACAACTGAAACACATACACCGGTAGATAAACTCACGGGTGATAAATCAACACAAACAAATAAATTAGAAAATAAGGAGTCCGAGGTTTCAACCAAAGAAACAAACAAAGGTAGTGGAGGGTTCAGCCTCGAAAATGAGATAAATAAGATAAAAATACCAATCCCTCTGGTGGAATTAGCAAAGAATCCTGTATATCGAAAGCAGATGACTAAACTGATAGGTTTTTCGGATCTAGAAAGTCACTCTGACATGATAAACTTGGAAGATGATAATCCCAATATCACTTTTGGTCCACATTTCGAGGGTGCCAGAGACACCGTCGCTCCTTTCTATATCACCCTAAATGTGCATGATCGACTGTTGCATAACTGCATGCTAGACTCTGGGGCCTCACATAATGTGATGACCAAAACTATTATGGATAGACTAGGCCTCGAGATCACCAGGCCTTATGGAGATCTCTACTCTTTTGATTCAAGAAGAGTTAAGTGCATGGGTATGATAAAAGATTTAGTAGTCACTCTTGCACATGTCCTGGTGAAAAGCGTCCTGATGGATGTAGTTATTGCCGATATACCCCCGAAGTATGGCTTACTACTATCTAGGTTGTGGGTAGCCAAAATTGGTGGGACTCTTCAACTAGACATGACCTACGCCACGATTCCTGTGTTTGGTGGACGACTTACTCGGCTATACAGGGAAACGAGGCTAGCCTACACAATGAGCGACCCTCAGAATCCTAACACTTATCTTGTTTATATTTCCGTTCAAGATCTAGGAAATTGTATTCTGTCTTTTGATGATGATGTAAATAGCTGTGTAGAAGAGAATTACTTAGATAATAATGAATCAGGAAAGATATACGAAAATATGCATAGCACTGGGATTTGGAAAATGTATTTTGACGGTGCCCTGTCATGTGAAGGAGCAGGTGCAAGAGTACTTTTTGTGGAACCTGAAAACAAATTTGTTATCCCTTTCTCTTACAGGCTTCAGTGGGATGTAGACTACACCAATAACGTATGTGAGTATGAAGCCTTAGTCTTAGGGTTGGAAGCTACTAGGAAGTTGAACATAAAGAACCTAGAAGTTTACAGAGACGCAGAGTTGATAGTGAAACAAATAAATCGACAATACCAGGCCAAACACCCAAGATTGAGATCTTATAGAAATTGCACCTGGGATCTTATGGAAAATTTATTTTCATCGGTAAAGGGTCATTTCATCCCACGGGCCGAAAACCAACAAGTCGATTCACTGGCCAAAGAGGCTTCAACTTTTGTACCCCCCACCGCTTTCAAATTAAAGTACCACATAGAGGTAAGGCACAGACCATCCATACCAAACAACATACAACACTGGCAGGTTTTCGAGGATGACAAACATATTAGAAAGTTCTTGGAAATGGTGGGTGATTTCTCCAAAACCCACATTGACCAGGAGGACCAAAAAGATAATACCTGGATTATGCAAGAGAGAGAGGAGCCTCAGGAGTTCCGAGAAAAAATTGCTAACCATCACATGTTGGTTTTAAAGAACAATCAGATTCTGAAGGGACTAATCCCCCTGGAGAGGCTGTTCGATCAGAATGATATGCCCTTAAAATCCACTCTGCAACCCCAACCATAAGAGGTTGAAGACTGCGGTGTAGGGACCAAAGAGGAGCGTAGGATGGTAAAAATATCAAAGTACCTTCCTCCTGAGGTAAAAAACAAGTATAAAGACTTACTCGGGTGGTATAAAAATGTTTTCGCTTGGTCTTATGAAGAACTGAGAAACTACAACACCACTGTGATCGAACACAATATACCCCTGAAGCCTGGTGTCAAACCCTTTAGACAAAAACTTAGACAAATCAACCCTATCTTATTGCCCGTGGTCGAAAGGGAAGTTAAAAATCTCTTGGACGCAAAAATAATCGTACCACTGAGATACTCCGATTAGGTAGCAAACCTAGTCCCGGTTAGAAAGAAGAGCGGGGAGATTAGACTGTGTGTTGATTTTAGAAATCTAAATAATTCCTCCCTCAAAGAAAACTACCCTCTACCCAAAATGGATCACGTATTAGAAAAGGTAGTTGGGGCAAATAGGATGTTGATGATCGACAGGTTCTCCGAGTACAATCAAATTACCGTAAATGAACATGATAAAGAAAAAACAACCTTCACTACCCCTTGGGGTACATTCATGTATGATAAGATGCCTTTTGGTCTAATGAATGCAGGTGCCACCTTCCAACGTGCTATGGATATCACTTTCATTGGCGAAAGAGACAAGTTCGTGGTTATCTATCTCGATGATCTAACCATTTTTTCTAAATCTGATGAAGATCATTTGAGACATCTCAAGCAAACGTTTGAAAAATGTTGCAGGTTTGGGTTGTCTTTAAAACCCAAAAAGTCTCACTTTGCCATGCAAGAAGGTAGACTCTTGGGCCATATTGTGTCTCGAGACGGAATTAAAATTGATCCTAGCAGGTTTGAAGCTATAGACACTATAAATATTCCTAGAAATGTAAAAGAAATTCAGTCATTCTTAGGAAAAATATTTTTTTTGAGGAGATTTATCCCAAGCTTTGCTGAAATTGTGAAATTGATCACAGATATGGTAAAGAAGAACAATGAAGTGAAATGGACAGCAGAAGCCAAAGCATCGTTTGCATGCATCAAGAAGGTTATAAGCGAGGCACTTGTACTGGCAAGCCCTTATTATCTAAAGGATTTTCTTCTTTTCTCGTTCGCCTCTGAACACACACTTGCCATGGTACTCTTCCAGAAAAATGAAGAAGGTTTCGAGCAACCGATAGCCTTTTTTAGCAAAAGTCTCAGAGACGCTGAACTTAGATACGATATAATGGAAAAACAAGCATATGCTACGGTGAAGGCATTAAAGGCTTTTAGAACTTAGGTGTTGCATTCCAAGGTAATCGCATATGTACCCACTAGCTCCGTAAAAGACATTTTGGTTCAGTTTGACTGTGATGGAAAAAGGGGACGGTGGCTCACTAAAATTCAAGAATTTGATCTAGAGATAAAACCGATGCGACTAGTAAAGGGACAAGGTTTGGCTAAACTCTTAGATGAATCAAATTTCAGAGCCCTCAGAATAAATGGCCTACAGGGATGTGAAGAGGGTGTGGACATGAACGAGCTCGATGAGCAAACAAGTGTAATCAGAATAGAAGAGAAGTTTGCCTCATCAGATTGGTACACAAACATAGTGTCCTACCTGCTGACCTTGAAATGACCAAGTGACTTATCATCATCCAAAGCCAGGATGCTAAAATTGCATGGGGTCAAGTACTGTATATCTGAAACTCAATTGTATTGGAAGGACCCACTTGGCTTCCTGTTGGTTTGTTTGGTTGAATCAGAAATAGAGAAGGTCATAAGCGAATTTCACGAAGGAGTGTGCAGGAGACATCATGCTTGGAGGGCGATAGCTTATAAGATCCCGAGGGTAGGGTATATTGGCCAAAACTTTTCTCAGACGTCAATTCCAAAGTCAGAACCTGTAACCCTTTCTAATTATTTTCAGGCAAGCATAAACTCCCAGTGCTACCGTTGGTTCCGGTCAAGACGGAAGCTCCTTTTCAACAATTGGGACTAGATTTTATAGGCGAAGTTAACCCCCATTCTAGCGCTCAACACAAATGGATCCTGACTGCCACATATTACTTCACTAAATGGGTGGAGGCTATTCCAACCAGAAGGGCAACGGATTCGGTGGTAATAGATTTCCTAGAAGATAACATTTTGTCTAGATTCGGCTGCCCCTGAAAGATAGTCACAGATAACACCCAAAATTTTAAATTTATGGCTATGATCAGTTTTTTCCAAAAATACAATATCATGCTTAGCCATTCCATGACATATTACCCCCAAGGAAATGGACTAGCCGAGTCTTCAAACAAGATTTTGATCAATGTAATTAAGAAAGTGTTGAACGAGAAGAAAAGATCTTGGCATGTGCATTTGAAATATGCTTTATGGGCAAATTGGATAGGCACAAAAAAATCTATCGGCACTTCTCCTTTCCAAATGGTGTACGGGACCAACGTGGTATTACCCATAAACCTAGCGCTTCCCATAATGAAACTTTGGCAAGATGAGAAAGAAGAACCAAATCATGTCACAAGAAGGATAAACCAGCTGATTGAAGTACACCAACATAGGGTCGAAGTGGACGAAAGGTTGTAGAAGGATCAAGACAACATGAAAACATTATTCGATCGTAAGGCCAAAGAAAGAGAGTTTCTCCCCGACGATTTGGTTTTGAAATGGGATGCTAGGAAGGAAGACTCAGAAAAACACGGTAAATTTGATCATATCTAGTATGGAACGTTCAAAGTCGCAGCTCCCGAGGGAAAAAAATTGTTTCTATTAGAAAATCTAGACGGTAAAATCCTCAATGCCCCTGTCAATGGGCGTTATTTAAAACACTATATGCAATAATTGGTTCCCAAAAATTTCCATTGTATATATCGGTTTGTGTTTTCTTTCTATTTCATAATTTCTTTTGGGTAAGTTTACTTTCACCTCTAATTAATTAGGTCAGTGATTTTTGTAGAAGTAGAGATACGAAATTTTCAATGCATTCAACTCTTTTAAAAAGCACTCTTCGTGTTTACAGGATTACGGCTTGCAACCCAAACGAGCGAAAGGAGCAAACAAAAATTCATATATCAGAGACTAAATTCGCTAAAAACAGGTGATAGAAAAAGTTTTCCATTATTTTAAAAGAAAATGAAATGGTAAGACAAAGGTACGAATTCCTGAGAGTTTTTTTTTTTTTTTTAATGAAGGTGTTGAAAGCGCCGTGATGGTCTCATAATTATGATGTTTTCGCTTGACTGGTTATCAAAAGAGAGACTCCTTACTCTGGGTCCTAAGAGTTTCACCTAGATAAATATAGGAGGTAATTAAGATAAGCAGAGAAAGTAAAGCGCCTTCGAAAAAAGGTCCCAAAGTCGATTTTAATCCATGATCCCTGTGTTTTGAATCCCAGATCTCTCTCTGTCACCCTTTTTCTGTCCGCAGACTTACCTTCTCAAAAAACCAAGCATCTTTCCGGGTTCCATACAGAGGGAGAAGAGATTATGTTTTAGCTTTGGAAGCTGTAAAACAAATTTTAGAAAGTAAGCCAGTCTTCACAACCCCTCAATCTCTTACTAAACAAAGTTATGCGTAGGTTGATCCTGACTCTTCTAGGTTTTTTAACAGTTTTCGAAGGATTGAGGCTTGCTGGAAGGAAGGCCCCTGGAAGTAATATTTCTCATTTTCCCTACGGGCTAAGGTGTTTTGAAAGTTAAGGGAAGGTTGGTACTGAGTAATCAAAGCAAGTTGACAGACCTCCACTGCAAATATTACACATATATCATCCCTCATACAAACTGATTGCCCCCACTTCGTGTTCTAAAAAGTAAATTATAAGAAATATGGTGAAAGGAAATTCATATTTGATTGCCCCCATCTAGTCCAAGGAGACGATGAAAGTAAATTCATAAATGATTGCCCTCGTCTCAGCATTTAAATGCATAATTATATTTCGAAGTGGTGAAAGCAAATTCAGTGAAAAAGGGGCAGATAACTTCACCGGGGTACTGAACAGGCTCGCTAGTAGTGAAGCAATATCTGAGATATCTGTAAGGCTGTCATACGTGAATCTCACTCTACTCTAGTAGCCAATTTTTTCGAAACCGGATCTGCATCCTAAGTTCAGATAGGGATCCTCGATTAAAAACATGTAATAAACTTCGTTTGATGCAAGCCAAAAGCCACAAGATCTGTTGGATTTCCTAGGACTGTTTTGATTATCTTAAGGAAGACCTGAATTCAATAACGAGAAGGAGAAGGTCATGAAAGGGGCTGCAGCTGAGTCCAGAATGCATTTGAGTTTTGAAAAATCTTTTTAGAAGTAAATACGAAGTCTCTTCTTCCCTCTGTATCCCCTTCATAAAACACGTTTCGCAGAAATGAAACCCATGACTCCATTTACCCAATACATGCATGTGGTCTACTATTCTTCCCGTCTCACAGGAAGACGGGATCCCTAGTTGGAGTCGATGTTGGAGCCACCTTTTATAAGTGGTTGAAGTATAATTATTGCAATCATAAGTTTAACCCGACATGCGAGATGGCGATAGCTGTTATAGTCCCAAGTCACCGCCTTTTAATCATTAAGTGAGATTTTCACCTTTATATACCTCGGGCTTTCACGCCTCGGCAGTTACAAGTCACACGGTTTCCAAGCCCCGATGCGCGAAGTCACGAAACGAACTTGAAATCTTACCCAGGTTAGCGCCGAGAGTAAAGTTCCTTAAACTCTAGTCAAGTACTGTCGGGGTTTCACGTCTTGGCGATCGCTCACCCCAAAAACTTTACCGTCATAACTCCGATAGGCGAGGTCGCGAGACAGTTTCAAAAGTCACCCGGGTGAGTGTCAGGGGTAAGTCACTTTAAACTATAGTTAAAGACTGTCGGAGTTTCGCGACTTGACATTCGCTCCTCCAAGAAGCTCTATCTTCGTAGCCCCGAGTCGCGAAGTCGTGATTTTAATTAAGCACGTTTTAATTAAACACTTAATATGGATTACGTTTTTGTTTATCTAGATTGCATCATCGCGATCTCAAGTTTTAGGGGCTCGAAAGGTATGAGTGAAATCTCCCAATACGGTGAACGCCGAAAAGGGTGATTAAAGATTAAAGAAAACCTAATTAAAGGAGATAAGCCAGATTAATTAGTGCATTAATGCAAATCTTAACACGCACTGTCTATGGGGTAAATTTAAATGTTTTTTGCGCTAATTTGTGTCACGACCCATAAAAAATTTAGGGCATTTATTTGAAATACGGTGAAGTGACAGGTAAGGATATGGCTTTTTACTGCTAAATCTTTCTTTAAAACGATTTGACCGTTCTGTTCGCAAGGACACTGAGGTTTTAAATGGTTAAGATAAAGAGTTATTTCTTTCATTATTTCAAATTTCATTTCTGTTTTGCGCAAATAAGCTTTTTTCATCAGGCTAACTTCTGTCTGCATCTACATTTTTACTACAGGAGAGCTAGCTACAAAATCATCTATCATGGCTCCACGAAAAGCATCCAAGGCGATTTTCGAGAGTTTAGGTCAGGGCACAGATACCGTTTCCGATACTTCACCCCGAAGTATTGACACTATCAAAACTTGGTCATACATCTCCGATGTTCTTCAATCCGAATTGGTGGACTGTTCAGATGATTCCAGCGACAACGAGAAAGATGATTTGGCCACCAAATACAAAATCGTCGTTCAAGTGGAGATTCACAAGATAGCGGCAAGGCCATGACTCCTTCCTTATTATGATATGATCCGATGGGCGCTAGACCATGTGGATATCCCGACCAGGACTATTATTAGTGAGAAAAAGGTGGTGATTGGGACCTTTAGACCAGAACATTTGCAGGCGATGTACCAACTGTCACCCACACCAAACTTCACATACAATGCCAAGTTTCTGGAAGGTTTTAAGCGGAAGGAATGCGAGAAATACGACAGAAACTTGTTTGATTTGATCAAGGATTGGGTCTCGCACCCCGCAAAATTCAGGGCAGATGGTAACAAATTTTTATTAAATATCTTCCTTAGAACCACAATTCAGGTACATAACAATGATGACCTGTAGGTTGTATGGGAGGGAGGACACAACACACTTTTTCTTCCCGTGGGTTCCTCTGATTCACACAGTCGCTGAAGTTTTTTCCTTAGACTGGGCAAAACTGTTGTCAGACAGTCTAACCAACTGGATTACCGAGTATCGAGCGCAAAAGACGAATGGGAAGGCGGATTCATTTTTTATGTCCGCTTACATCATGGACGCCATTTTCTTCAAGGTGCCTTTCCTTCTAATGAGTTGGAGCTGGAATCCATCAGATGCTGAGCCTGTCCATGTCTATCATTCAAAACTTTGGGAAGATAAGGCTACATAATTTATATATGAGATCTTCAATTGGGTAATGGTACTTATGCATGTCTCCATATTCGGTAACCCATCGCCTAGGATTTCAGATAGCATCGCCACCAATTTGCATAGTGTGGCTGACTGGTACGTAGAGGCATAATTTTCATATATCAGGGTTTTCGGCTCCTCTGTTCCCCCATATGCTCTACCATTGTTTGTTCCATATAGGTTGGTTTGTCACGAAATCGCCAGGAAAACCATGATCGGTGGCATAAGAAAAGAGCTCAAAGGCTTCTCAAAGAAGGTATGACCGCCCTTCCCCATTCATTTCAATACCTATTCTTTATTAGACTTTGGACATGCCAAAGCCGAGGCTGCGACCTTGGAGGATTTTAAATTAGTCAACATTGAGTTTAAGAAACATGACCCGCACAAGGTCGTGGGAAATCACATGGAAAATTGTGGCCTAAAAATATTTGAACATGAGCATTCACCTCATGATGATATCTTCTGAGGTGCGAGATCTTATGCTGAGGTCTTAGGATGAATTCTAGCCCTGTCGCCTAAGGAGAGGGCCGATTTTTTCAAATTTCAGGAACACCGGTGGAGATGTCTTCCCCCAGTCTTATAGGGTAAGAACTTGCTGACGACAGATATACAACAAACGGAAGCCAAGGGCTCCAAAAATTCAGGACCTGACCAAGAGGAAAACTATGAAAATAAAAAGCAAACCGAAGCCGAGATCTCCAATCCTTCAAGAAAACCAACCTCGGTTGTTACCCTGGGGAAATCATCCAAGCAAATCGTCAGTACCATCGTTTCTGTCACTCCTCTACAGTCCACGAAGGTGATCCCCGATGAGGGATGGATTTTCGGCAAGGAACTGACGGCCATTACTGTAGAAGAGTTGCCTCCGGACGAGTTTTTCTTCAATAAGAAGAGAAATGCCATTGTGAAGCAAGAGCTTTACTGAGAAGCAAACACGGTAGCCAAAAAATTCAAAATCTTAGATGATGGAAAAGCCATGAAAAAATAAGAATTTGCAACTCAGATAGCAGGGACATTGGGGGCTTTTGCTACAACCAACCAATATTCTGTCAGGTCCCTAAAAGAACAGTTGAAGCGAAAAAACTAATTGATCAAAACTTTGGAGGCTAGGTTAGCTACAACAGAGGCAACTGCCAGAGATCAGGCGAACACACGTATAGAGAAAGCTAGAGCAGCTAATCAAAAATAAATCGAGCGGCTCAAGTCCGATCTCGAACAAACACAGCAGGTGGCCCATACCAGCCAATCACAGATAAGACAACAAGAGGAATTGATAGGGAAGTTACAAGCCAAATTAAATTTCGCCGAAAGCCAAGTGATAGATATCAGGATATTTCAATCCCAAGCCATATAAATTCAAAAAAGAGTCTCGGCAGCTCAGTAAGATTTACTTGCTAAAGTGGAAACCATTCAAAACCACTGCCAAATCATTGATCAAGTGTTGGAAAACATCTCTTTGAGAGAAAGAGAAGCTAGGGTGGCTCGGGTCGCTTTCCAAGAGGCTGTTATAGCCACGACGAAAAAAGAAATGTGAAGTAGTTCCAAGCTCTCCATCCTAGAGAAGACCAGAGGTAACATCTTGCTGAAGGCATGGGAGTGAAATATATCAGAGAGCAGAGAGCGAGCTAAAGAGGTAAGAAAATTTTGTGAAGAAACTCTCGTGGTAATAGATGAAAGTTTGTTGGGTCTTGATAGTGAAAGTAGCACCAGGACACTGGGCCAGATGGATATAGCCAAGTACCTGCTCAATATCAAGGAGAATGGGGAAAGAGAGCAGGCTAAAATATCATAGATAACCTAGACAGATATAGTCCAAGTGGATAAGTGGCTAATAAATCCAAGTGTACTGTTATTTTCTATCATCACTGAAGATCGACAAGTAGGAGGAAGGTTTCCACGGTTAGCGAAGGATTGTTACACCTTCGAGGCAAATAACCAAGCGGAGCCTTCCAGGTTGATAACCTAGTTGGTGGAGAGATGCGTCACTTACACCCAACAGGCGAAGGGGCAGGTTTCTGGTACCAAATAGTGACAAGTGTCTATCGTTTCTATTTTTGGAACCCGAAGTGTAAAGAAAGGAAGGCGATCTACCTACATGAAGTGAGGACAATGATGAAGAAGAAAAACGCTTAAACTCCACATTTTGTAACCGAAAACCTCTGGAACGATTGAGATTCTAGCATATAGAAGTTGTATAATTATGCACTTTGAAGACTAAAAAGGGGCTGGACCTTTTTTGGTCGATTGTAACAGAGACTTTCTCCTTTTGAACATTAATACAAAGCGATCCGAAGATTCCTGATTCTGTCAAGACTGTGTTATGAGTTTGTTTCCTCTGTTATTTCATATTCAATTTCATTTCGCATATATATGTCTGATGAATATTTCACTACAATTTAGTAAAACCTCTACTGTAGTGATCAATTTTTAGTCATCTATATCGTTTACAGTTTTTCCTCTGTTTTAGCTATCAGCAGGTACAAGACCTGTGAACTCTTTAGATCTTCATATTTTATGCTTCGTCAGATTTTTTCTCATCTTTTTCTTCTTCTGTTTATAGGACGAGATTCTCCCTTGATAGGAGCCTCACAATATAGACAACTTAATTTTTTTTCTCACATTTCACACACAATTTATTTAAAAGATAACTTAGTTACGGGAAAAGGCCTTTGGTTTTCATTCTATCTTTAACATTGGATTCAAAAGTTCTCTCTTATACGATCAAAAATTTGAGGCAACATCCTAAACTATGAACTCTCCTTTAATTTTTCTGTTCCTCTATGACTGTCCCCGTTGCAAGACAACCTAATATTGAACCCGTCTTGTCGGACCAAACCAATATCACTTTGAACCTTTTCGATACCATACTTAAAGCAACCATCACCCGAGTAGAACTCGAACGTTATTGGGCCACAATTGAACGTGATATAAGCATCTAGGAATAGTTGGAAGTGAGACAGAGACAACCTGGAAATCAGCCTTAGCTTCCTTCCCCGATGGTTGATTCTTCCCCTTTTTATCTTTCACACCACTTTCGGATGCCTAGACCCTGTACTTTCTAAGCCTTAAGTACATACTCTGGAACAACACAATGCTCTTCCTCCAACTTTATCTCACATTCTTCACATAAAAATATGAGTGTTTTAAACTTAGATAGATAGTCTTCAATGAAAGAAAAATCATTTGGACTTAAATTCAGTATTTGATTTTCTAACTGATGTGCTCGAATAATATTGTGTTTACCAAACACATATTCAAGATTTTCCTAGGCTTCATCGAGGTCATCAATTTCTTGAAGGTGGAACCTTAAATCAAGAGAGATGGAAATTTCGATCAGTCCATGTGCTTCGTCACTCCTATTATCCCATTTGAATTTCTTATCAGCATCAATGAGGTCTTTTTCCTTTCCCAAGGTAATCCGGTACAAGCCTTTACTTCTTAATAAATCCTCCATATGAGATTTCCATTGGAAGTAGTTGGTGATGGTAAGAAAAACATTACTAGAAGAAGCCATATAAAATATGCAGATAATATGGATTTAAAAACTAAATTGATAATCTGGATGGAAATATCTCGAAAAATTATGTGGTTTTAAAAAAAACGGCACTGAAAATGGACTTCGGTTGTGAAAGTTATGCCCCTTTAAAAAATGCATAACGATAACCAAAGAACCACGTGGTGGTGAAACCCCTCCAAATAACCTCACTTTTACAAATAAGTTGCTTTATTAAGTGATCGACTTTTATAAAAAGAAGTGGGGATCACTTTTACAATGAGTTACTTTATAAAATAAAGTTGCATGCAAAATAAATAACTCCAAAATAAAATATTAAAGCTACTTATAGTGATTCACTTTTATGCTTGAAGTGAAATACACTTTAGAATGGAGCATGAACTTTTTAAAAAAACGTAACAAAAAGAGATACTTGGACTCAAGACCTCTTACTTAATAAGGCAACTTTTAACCAAGTGAGTTAGCAAAACATATTGTATTGTTTAACATGAGGGTCGTTGTTGTTGTTGTCATGGATGACGACCTTGGAGAGCGTGCTAAAAAAAACTCTTTTCACACAAGAAAAAAAATTCATTTCTTGATGATAACAAGGGTTAGATCTCGATTAGCTTACTCGAAAAATGCACCTTTTCTTATATGTTTCTGATTTTCCAAGATCGCACAGGGCGCAGGGAAAAAATAATATACATATCTAAAATAGTAGAAACTCGGAAACAAACAATATAAAATTGAAATAAAACCGAAATAATACTCTGTAAAAATTTAAAAAAGGGCGTAGTCAGGCTTTATACCTCCGAATCTAACTGAAATGGCCGTATCTTTGGAAAACATAAACCTTTTTCGAGTGAAACAAAAAGAATTCATGACTTAAATGAGCGCTCTGGACGCAATGGACCAATCCTCTCAGCCCATAAATGTACATAAATAGCAGAAAAGAGAGATGAGGTAACTCGAATTCACGATCTCGATCTACAATAGGAGCAGGTCCTCAAACAGTCTCTGATACCATGTTCGAAAAAACATGTATTCCAACAGATGATGAACACCTTCAGTAACCACTCACACAACCATATCGAAGATCAACACACCGATGTTTTGACGTGGTAAAACCCCTATGGGGAAACATCCATGGCCCCAACCAATGTGGCCACTTGGATCAGTTTATTAATGCAAAAGAAAAGGATTACATAGAGATTTTACAAGAGAGATTCTCACAATTGATCATTGACAAATGACCCTCCATGCTCTTTAAATAGAGATGATAGACCAATCGGGTGTTAAGCCATGGATCGATGGCCGTTAATATTGAGGAGAATATGAACCGTCGGATCACTCTATGTCGGGAACATATCATGACCACTGGATTTCCTAACTACAAATGAATACTAATGCATTCTAAAGAAACACACTTTTACCTAACGACACATTAGACCAAGAAGATCTTAACTAACTCCTGAGTGTCTAAATATCCTAACATCCACCACATTAGTTGGCTTCGAGAAGGTAGTGGACCTTGCTCCATGAGGTACAAGTCAATATTATGGTGAACAACATTTCAATATTTAATCCATTTGAGTATGTTGTATCTTAGATTGCTATAGATTTCATGATATATGCTTGGAAATTATGCCTTTTTCCCTGCTTCTCTTTGGTGGTTGACATTGTACCCTTGTAAGTGGTCTTCCTTGGGGATGGGTTTGATACTAGGAAACTCCCTTGAAGAGCCATCATACTGTTTCTGACCATACTTACCACTTTCCATCAATGTTCCCCCCATTTCCCTCATCTCTTGGGATTTTAGGGTGTATTGACCCAAGAAGGGGTTCTCCCTCATTCTATGGGAAGAATGGGCTGAAGGCCCAGAGGGATTGATGTTGGTCGAAAGATAAAATCCTATGTATAAACCTTCTAGATGATTTCGCCTAGGGATCACCCAAGAAAGCAATGAAACACTTATATTTTAGTAAAAGGCGACCCACAATAAAATATGATTAAACATGCTTAAAGGGTAAGTTGGAGGATAGGAGGTCTCATCACAAGCTGACCTATCATGTCCATGAATATCTAGTGGTATGACATTACTATCATCTGGTCACCAAGCTAGGGTAATGGCTCTCGGTTGCATGACTGAGAGAAAGGGGGTCTCTTCACGAGCCAACCTTCTCATTTCCACTAGGTGTTTTTGGGTGGCACTGCCATTATATGGACACCACTCCAGCGTAGTGGTATTCAACCTTTACTTAATTTTATGAAAAAATGAAAGAATGGAAAATGTTGGGCTTGGAAAAAGTGCATTGTGGACGAAGGTACCACACACCCTCTATAAAGACACCCATGAATGAGACACTACGACCACTTGTATGTCATGATCCCTATGCCCATTGATTCTTGACCCTAAGCACTTCACCCACTTTACATGGCTTGGAGATGGATCTATTGGAAACTCTCCTTAACCTAAGGCAAGATCTACCCAATAGGACACCTCGCCAACCCTCCCATATTCAAGATTGACAAGTCACATAATGTTTTCGAGCAATTAATTGTTTGATATAGTGATATTTGATGCAAATTATTAGGTGTCTCATTTATTGATTAGATTCACTTATCATGATGTTATGACTTGAGATCCTTGGAGGGCATGCTTATTTGTCTTTGCAGGACCTAGTTGGTGGACAATTTTGGAAGAACAAGCCTATCTTGGGCTTCCATGGGGCTTAAATCCCACAGGCGGATGCCAAAGGCTAGCATGCCGGATGAGAAAGATCAAACATGGAAGGCCTAAAATATGACTTGGACGACATAACCTATTCCCCACATTCCAAACATTTTTTCGAGGAGAGGAAAAACGTCACTTCTAGAGGCATGGCGTCATCTAGGGGTGTTAGCGTTTGGTGGTGTGGTTGATGCATTGACACTTGGACGTTTTGAGGAGAAATGGGATTTGACCATGAAGGAAGAAAATTGGATACTTGACATGTGTCTTTGGAAAGGCTAGCCACCCTCCTCCTACACCAACGACTTGCTCCAAATTCCAAAACATCCCCTAAAGGGGTGACATCCTTCTAAAATTAGGGTTTTCTTATGTGAAAAAGTGAATTTTATATGAATTGTTTAATATTATTTTTTTAAGGGGGAAATATTAGGGTTGTTGACCCCTAGTATTGTGGTTTAACCCTAATTATGTGGACAAGTCACCTTAGTGACATTTTGTATAAATAATGGTGAAATATTGTAACTGCGAAGTATATTCTAATTATAATTGAGTTATTTTCCTATAGATCAAATCCCCTTTTATGGATTGATCATGTCAGGATTTGTATTAGACCAAATCCCATTTTGTGGATTGGTCAAACCATGTTAATATGGTGGAAACTGAGAAGTCGGCCCCTAGGGATAATTAAAGTGGTTCTAACCACTAATTAGAGAAGTTGGCCTTGCTTGATGAAGAGACACAACCCTAGTGCTTCCCAACTAGTATAAATAAGAGTGGATGATGCCTCACTCACTCACTTACTCAAGTCACTCATCTAGTGTGCAAGTTTTGAAGGAAGCTACAATTAGAAGATGGAGTAGAGAGAGGCGCATGCTTAGTATTGGATATTCTTGGTGGTTTGATCTTTAGTCTTGGCATTGTATTGACAATATATATTAAGGAAGTTTTTGCTGGGTTTTCTCCCCCATGAGGGTTTCCTAGGATAAAATGCTGTGTACCTTGTGATTGTGTTTCTCTCAGTGATCCTACTTATGCTATTATTTTCTAGTAAATTGAAAATAAGTTAATAACAACTCTAAATTTAACATGGTAATAGAGCTAAACTGAGTAGAGAATATTTCACTAGGTAACTAAAAACATCACTATTGTTGTACAAGAAAATTAGGGATTTTTGTTGGAAGGGGATTTTTTTCCCAAAAACCATCTAGGGAAGTGCGCCCTAGCCTAGTGAAATCATTGGAAACTTGAGCACACCTTTTCAGTGTCTAGAGCCTCTGGAAAATCAAACCCAATTTTTGACTGGTACCAGAAAACTAGAAAACCAAAAAACAAAGAAACCAGAACCAATACTAGAAGTACCAACCCAAATTTTCACAGGTCAAGTTTTAAGGGGTAAAACTTGGAATTTTTGAAAAGAGACAGCACAACCTACTTGCCTCAACCTAACGCATCTAGTCCTTGGATCAAAATTCAAAAATTTGAAGTTTGAAAAATTAGGGTTTCCTCATAAAACCCTAAGTTGTAGTTGCAATATCAGTATCAGTTGCAGTGCCAACACCAACTGCAGTAGAAATTGCAATCACCCTTGAAGTTTTTAAAGGCTTGGTATTTATTACCGTTGCTACCAAATGGTGCCACTACCTGCAAATACTATCAGAGGTATGTACTTACACATGATTAAACTGTATCATTATTTTAAAGAGTACTTGCATGATATTTTGTCTAAGAAACAATAAGAGATCCAGAAGGATCTCAGATCCAACACATTCAAGAGGAACTATGCACCCCATATTTATGTCGAAATAGCATATTGTCTTAGTATAGAAGACATGTTGAAAAAAATACTTGTCATCTTAAGTGAAGGAGACTCAAAAGAAAAAAAACAACACTCATTCTTGAGGACAAGACTCCAAGTTCCAGGTTTGATTGATTAAGTTGATTAGATTCAAACTTGCACATGTCAAGTTTGATATCTATCTTATAGTTGATATAGCATAATTGGTAGCATGTGAGCATATTGAGATAAATGCTTATTGTAATCATTTACCATATATAACTAACATCTCCTCTAGGAGAAACTTCTTGTTTTGTCTCAAGGTTACCATGGAGTAATGATTGATCACAACACTAGAAGAGTGTTGATCTCAATATTGTATTTCTTACTTTTAACCCTTGTTGTAGGCGGGTCACAAGTGATAACTCTAAAGGAGCTACTGTGACAATTGTTCTCACTATTTATTTATTATTATTTTAAAGAATATTATTCTTGTCTATTGTTTCTCCCTTGTTGTTCTTGTTCTGGGAAGGTCACAAGTGCCCTAAGGAAACTATAGTGAAGGTTGTGGGAGGCAACATATTAAATGAGACATGAAGCAGAATATCCAAGTTGAATGCATGTCTGTATACATTCATGTACCAAAGAATATGAAGAAGAATCTACTTTTGAGAGACAAAGTATCTCATATGAATATTGATCATAATGGGCATAAGGCTCCAAGATGACTAAACATTAGAATTGGTCAGTGGATAATAAATCCACCCTAACAAGAAGATTAATTTGTTTGAATCTTGACTCAACTTTTCATATTAAGACTTGGTATTCAACACCAAGTATATCCTGCAGAGACCTTGAAGTTTTTGTAGACTCAGAAGAAATCAAGACTCAGAGTAAGCCTGATCTCAGAAAGGATTAGATGGAGAGACATCTTCCAGGTCTGGGAGACATATGACATGATTTGAGAAGACTAGCTTCAGAGACCTCTAGGAGATATGAAAACTCTTGAGAAGATTCCCTTGTTTCAATGACAGAGGAGGAAGCCATTAAGAAGGACTATATTTTTTCCTAAGACCAGAAAGGAAGTCAATGGTGAATTCCACGTTTGATCTAACAAATCAATCATGTTGCAAATAATAGTATAGAGATGTACAAAGCCTGATTTGTGTCTAGAGGATTCTCCTAGTAAGAGGGAGAAGACTACGATGAGACACTTTCTTCAGTAATTCAAGTTCCAATATTCATGAAGACAACCATAACAACCATGATTATGATATAGTATGAGATTCAAAGGGAGAAATCCCTGAATTTGAAAATTGAGTTACCTCCATGAAAGAGGAAAAACTACCTTCAATATCAGTTATTGAGCCACTTTCAGATGAAGTTGTTTCCGTGATAGAGTAGAGGAGTTACTCTTAGATTTCAATAGCTACAGTGAGAATAGAGAAAGTCATTCTCAACGTCAGAAATAGCAGGTGCAGGTGCAGAGTCCTGGTTCCAGAAGAAACAGTTGCAGAGAGAGTAGAGGACATACTCTCAGGCAATGAGACAAATAGTTCTTTGCAGGAAGAACATAGAGCTAGCACATGATTGTGCAAGATTAAGTTGTAGCTAAACAAATGTAACATGATTGGTACAATGTGATGGGAAAAAGAAGGTATTGATTAAGAAGAGACTTTTGATCCTGTAGCCAGATCAAGACCATCATAGCTCTTATGAAGTGGAAGTTACACTGGATGGATGTGAAAACAACCTTCTTAAATGGTGTTATTAAAGAATAAGTGTATATAGAACATACCACGAGGGTTTGAAGTTGAAAATACAAATATTCATGTCTGGCTATTGAAGAAATCTATGTACAGATTAAAGAAAGCTCCTAGAGCTTGGTATGGAAGAATTGATAGTTTCCTAATGAGATTGGGATTTACCAAGAGTAAAGATAATTCTGACCTTTACTTCAAGGTTATGAATGATGAACCAGTTATATTACTGATGTATGTAGATGAATTATTCTTAACTGGAGAAGAAAATCTCATCACAGATTGTAAGAAGAAGGTTGCTGCAGAGTTTGAGATGAAAAGCTTAGGCCTGATGAATTATTTATCAGGTCTTGAAGTTTGGATGAGCCCAGAGAAGATCTTACTTAACCAAGGGAAGCATGCAGTTGAAATACTGAAGAGGTTTGACATGTTGGAATGTAAATCCATGAACACAACCATGAAAACAAAGTTGAAGCTCCTGGTAGAGACTTCGTCAGAATTGGTTGATGCTACTCTGTACAGATAGATTATTGGTTCGTTGATGTATCTGACGAATACCAGACCATATATATGTTTTTCTATGAACACCTTGAGTCAGTATCTGGTAGAGCCCAGACGTGTTCACCTTGTAGCTGCAAAACATGTGATGAGATACTTTAAGGGTACATTGGAATATGGTCTCTCTTATACTGGATATCATGACTTCAGACTATATGGATATACTAATTCAGATTGCGCTGGAAGTGTTTCTGATAGAAAGAGCACTTCAGGATGTTGTTTTAGTCTGGGGTCAACCATGAATTCATGGCAGAGAAGGAATAAATCCAGTATTTCTCTCAACACGATGAAAGCGAAATACATTGCAACATGTTCTTCCAGTTGTGAAGCCATATGGATTCAGAATTTGTTGACAGGTCTATTCGATCCGGAGATGGAAGCCACCATGATTCTATGTGATAACCAGAGTTTCATAAATACGATTTAGAACCATGTGTTCCATGATAATTCTAAGCACATAGAAATACAGTATCACTACATTCGTGATATGATGTAGAGAGGAGCTGTAAAGATCCAATATGTTGGAACAGATGAGCAGGTTGCATATGTGATGACTAAGCCTCTATCGCGTGTGAATTTTGAGCACTTCCGAGACAAGCTTGGTATAATCCGAAAGGACCTCCCTTGAAAGGGGGAGTGATACTGATGATACTATGGTATCCTGACCAACATTGAGTAACTCAGTTAGGATTTTATATCCTAGGGGACTGATCATCCCCGAACAGATCCCGAAGGTCCGGTAAGGATGGTTTGTCAGAGTACTTGTGCATGTATATGCCAGCCGTGGTCAGTAGTGGTAGCTCCGTCAAGATTTTATATCCTGTGGAATCTTTTGATTCTTGGACAGATCTTGAAGGTCCGGTAAGGATGGTCTGTCAGAGTACCACGTGGTAGCTCCATTATGATTTTATATCCTAGGGAATCTTATGAGTCCTGGGCAGATTCCGAAGGTCTGGTAAGGACGGTTTGTCAGAGTACCACAAAATGTTGTTGTTGTTGTTGATGTTGCTGTACCATCCTCATGTTGTTGATGTTGGTATACCAACCTCATGTTGGTGATATTATTACTACAACTTCATGCTATTGATGCTGATGTTTCAACTTCATGCTGAAGATGATGATGATGGTGCTACTTCAACTTCATGCTGAAGAAGATGATGATGATGCTACTTTAACTTCATGCTAAAGATGATGATGATGTTATTACTTCAGCTTCATGCTAAAGATGTTTATGATGATGTATCAATATTGTACTGATTGATGATGTTGTATTAGTGTTATACTAATTGATGTTGATGCAGATAATGATGATGATGCTACTCTAGCTCCATGCTGTGAAAGACGATGAGAAAAACTTCCGATGATTTATAGATGTGCCAGTCAATGATCTAGATGCTGATGACGATGTTTCCCTCTCCTTCTCCTGATGATGTTGTGTTGGGTTATGTTAGTAGAATACCCTTCTTGTTACGGGGGAGTGTTGAAATATTGTAACTATGAATCATATTCTAATTACAATTGAGTTATTTTACTATAGATCAAATCCCATTTTTTTGATTGATCATGTCGAGGTTTGTATTAAACCAAATCCCCTTTTGTGGATTGGTCAAACCATGTTTATATGGTGGCAATTGATAAGTCGACCCCTAGAGCTAATTAAGGTGGTTCTAACCACTAATTGGAGAAGTCGGTCCTGCTTGATGAAGAGACACAACCCTAGCACTTCCTAGCTAGTATAAATAAGAGTGGATGATGCCTCATTCACTCACTCACTCAAGTCAGTCATCTAGTGCGCACTTTTTTAAGGAAGTTGTAGTTAGAAGATGGAGAAGAGAGAGGCACATGCTTAGTCTTGGATATTCTTGGTGGTTTGGTCTTTAGTATTGGCATTGTATTGACAATCTATATTAAGGAATCTTTTGCCGGGTTTTCTCCTCCATGAGGGTTTCCCAGGATAAAATGATGTGTACCTTGTGATTGTGTTTCTCTTAGTGATCCTACTTATGCTATTATTGTCTAGTAAATTTAAAAGAACTTAATAGAAACTCTAAATTTAACAAATAAGAGATCATAAGATCTCATTACAACATAAATCTCCGTCTTGTGAGAAGTACTTGGTCTGAAATTTTTGCTACCTTTAGCAAATTATATCTCTTGAGCTCTTGTTTATGGTTATCTCTTGATGTATGGTTGATGGAAGTGATGCGCTATTCTTGGAAGGATTCTCTCTTGCTATTGTGGTGGATTATCTTAGAATTTTTCCTTGAATTGTTATGGTTTTTACTTTCAGGCTATCATTTGTTTCAAGTCAAGGTTATTATGCTAGGTTCTAGGTGGGCAGTATAAGGGCATAAACCCCCACCATAGTCTTCATCATTTTATGCTTCATATTATTGGTTAAACAAGGGTTTTCCAAGAGAAGTATAAGGGCATACACCCTCTTAGCTTAAACCCTAGCTAGAGAATCTTGCCTTGGGGAGTAAGAGGATTTACACCCCCAAGGAGGTAGCTTCCCTAGATATTTCTTTGCATGACCCCATTACCCCAATTATTAAGAGAACTAGTCATTTATTATTGCATTGGAGAAACAAAATTATTACCTTGGAAAACATGATTTTACAAGTTTTAAGTCTCTCTCTTTCGGGAAACGTTTCTTGAGTCTTTGGCTATCTTGCCTCATTGAGGTGTCCCATTTAAACCAATATAGATTGCTGCTATAATAGATACTAACCTAGAGCCATTACAGTTGCATTGAACCTAGGTAACTAACCCTAACTAGCTTCTAAACTAACCCTAGACTAGGCCTAAATTTCTTCCCTAAGGCTGATAATTTGACTGTAGAAACCCTAAAAGAAAACCACTTATAACTTGTGCTTTGACCATCAAAATTTGCTAGAAGTTTGCTAACATATTCTACTTGGTTTAAGGAATTTATTGGGTGGTTTCTTTACTGATTTCAGTGGCTGATTTTACTGCTGTTGTAACAAGTTTTATACATCCATAAGGCTGATAATATCTCTGCAGTAAGCTTTTGTTTTAGCCTTGCTATTTGTGCTAAAGTTGTAGCCTAATCATTGGTGAGTTGAGCTAGCTTCCATTAGATTTATCTCTTGTTTATTTATCACATAACACTTATTTTTTAGCCCTTGTTACCTTAATTGAACTGGTATATATAATTTATTGTTGCTGCAAATTAGGGACAACAAGCTTAACTTGATTTCCCAACTAACATATTATACTATATGCTTGGTTTTCCTTGTGTCTCGGGCAGGTATTCACACTTGGCAGGTTACTCAACTTACTTGGAAACCCTTGGATATCCCCAAGACTTCATTTCAACCCCTTCACATCATTTATATTTGACCTCTAGGGATTTAATCTCCATCTTACCTCCATATTCATCTTATTCCCCCTAGGGTCACCGAGATTCCCTCCTTGAGGTGACTACCTCACCTCTAAAGTGACAGGGACACCTACCTAAGGTGACAATGGGTAGGTGACCTCTTAGTTGTCACCGATTAGTGGTTGGGTCGAGATTTTCCCAACCTACAACTTGTGTGATAATACACCCATATGAATCCAAACCGTTATAAAAAAATATACAAAAATTCTCATGTATATAACAAGTAAGGGGGTGTAGATAACCAAAATAGCGCCAAGTGCAATCCATCTATGAACCAAAAGTCATCAACAAAGAGACTCTAAATGGCCTCTAGAGTCCAAAAACAATCATGTGACAGGAAATGACTACATATCATCAAAATCATTGACTATATTAGGATCGCCATCATCAATGTCACCCTCTAAGCATTCAAATAAGATACAAAAAACTGAACATGCCTAATAAGTGATTTTACTTGAGTGAAGGGTACATTTTTACTAGGTTCATGCAGAGGAGTTCAAAAATCAATGCCACCAACATTGAGGTACATAGAGGGATTGGCTCTCTTGATTAAA
Source organism: Picea sitchensis (assembly GCA_010110895.2). NCBI lineage: Eukaryota > Viridiplantae > Streptophyta > Pinopsida > Pinales > Pinaceae > Picea > Picea sitchensis. The sequence continues at coordinate 2,643 of SNQJ01S0079609.1, read as the reverse complement.
TTATAGTTCCATACCCTCGTACGCGATATAATCCAGTGAAAATGTTGCAATCCTGACAAACTTTAAATCGTGAAAACCGTTAAGTCTGTTGAATTTTGAATGGGACCTAAATTCCAATTTCTCCATATGAAGTCCAATGAGGTTGGAACTACTATCAAACATCCTGAAACAATGAATGGTAAATTTAAATTATAGTTCCATACCCTCATACACGAAATAATCCAGTGAAAATGTTGCAATCCTGACAAAATTTAAATCGTGAAAACCGTTAAGTCTGTTGAATTTTGAATGGGACCTAAATTCCAATTTCTCCATATGAAGTCCAATGTGGTTGGAACTACTCTCAAACATCCTGAAACAATGAATGGTAATGTTAAAAATTTAAGGAAAATGATGAAAATGAAAGATAAAGGAGAATGCCCCTTCACTTTTACTTTAAGAATTTAATATTACCATTAATTACTAGGGTGGGTGGAATGGAGGAGAGGACCCTCTTTAAATATAATTAGTAGGGCCCTAGGGTTAGTTATTAGGCATCCCCTCTTTTAATTATTGTTAAAAAAAAATTGAAATCCATGGGGTCCGTAGTCATTCCATAGGGAACTGTACGAAACTGGCTGGTTTGGTGCCTAAAGGTCAGTTCAGTGCCTAAAGGATGGTTTGGTACCAAACTGACCAATAGTTACTCTATCTTCCAAATCAACAAATCCTTCCACTCAGCTTGCCACTCTAAGTCCAAAAATCCTTCTACCTCTTCCCCACCCCTAGCTCACATTTCTCTACCTTACATTCAAGGTACCACTGACAATATTTTAAAAATTCTAGAAATAAGAATATCAAATCCTTTTTCAATCCCTGTAAAACCCTTAATCAATTATTCAAAGAAACTAAGGAAAGATATGACCCAATGCTTGGCCCAGGATTCTACCAAATTTTGTGCTCCTATGGCAAGTCATACATAGGCCAAACTAGTTGATGTTTTAAAGCTCGTCTCAAAGAGAATATAGTTGACACAACCCATAACCAGATCACCAAGTCAATGATTGTAGAACACTTCTTTAAATATACTCACTTAATTTTCTTTGACCAAACCAAAATTTCTCCCCCCGCGCCCCACTATTCCTCTCATATCATTTGAGAAGCATTGGAAATTGAAAAAACACCCCAATACTTTCAATCGTAAAGATAGTTACAAACTCAGCCAATCATGGAAGCCTATCATGCATTGACTTGATCATTAGACCTGTTACTCCCCATGCCTAGGGGTAACTAGAGGAGATCATGTTTCATGGCCCACAATGGAGATAATGATCCCGACCATGATGATGATCAACGTGTTTACATACGACAGCCCAAAAACCACCCTCATTTTCCTTTCAACTGCAGGTCAACCAAGGATCATCATGTCCAAGCAACCCAGTGCATGGGAGATGGTAAGACAACGTCACCATGAGGTATGTTAGTCCTTCTTTCATGCAAATTTTTGTGCTTAATTTGTTAGGCTTGTGGATGAGGATGTTTGGTTGAAGTTGGATAATGGATCATTGGATTGGGAAATTGTGTTTGTTGTCTTGTTTCACTTTCCTCGTCAACTTCTGTGCCCTAGTCCTGTGTTGTCACCACCCTAAAAAAAAGGGTACTACTAGAGGGCCCTCACAAGGGTAACATTATTTTCCCCACCATACTTAACACTTCCCATCATGGAGCCTCTCATAGTGTACCAAACTTTGCTAATGGGTCATGGTCCTTTATCTCATGAGAAGAAAGGGATGGAGGCCCAAAGGTTGATGCAACTGCTACATATGTATATGCTATAAATGATAAATGCCACCACAAAATCCAAAAGCCAACTTGAGCTCTACCCCCTCTAATGGTAATCGGCCTTTCCTTGATGAGAATGAATGCACAATTATAAAGGACCATATCCCAGTAAGAAAATGAAAGAAAAAGCTTGAAACATGTAAAGGGGACTTGCAAATAATAACTGGGTATAAAAATACAATTAAGAGGTTTGGCATGCAAAAATTATCGAGGAAAGGGTATCTCAAGAAAAAAGTGCTCCCTCTGCAAATAGACTCATAGAAATAGATTTAATGACACCATAATCCATGAAGTAAGCCCTAATTCATACCACTCTCACACTTACTCTTGAAGGGTTTCTTTCTTTCACTGCTTCCCTCGTGACCTATCCCCCTACATGGGCCTTTTATTTCCTTTCTAGGTTGACACACCTAATAGGGTTGGATGAAGGCCCTCCCATATTCAAACTTGACAACTCACATGAGGTTTTGGGTCAGTGTGATGCTTGAAGGGGATATTGGGGTGAATTGTTTACATGGCTTATATCTTAAATAACAACTTACTTTTCATGATTTAAGGACCAATATTTCTTATGAACATTGGTTTACCTTGTCTTATACTCTTCTTTGTTTTGGATGGCCTTGAAATGGTTCTTTGAGGTATGACCTGGATTTTGACCCAGGACATTGTGCCTTTGTTGGAGGACTTTGGCACGTGTGATGTAGAGCAGTGGGTCAGCCATTGACTCACCTCCTTTTGACATGAGCTCTCACACCTTCAAAACCTTATACGTTGGACATACGAGCTTGGTTTGAACAAATCTTGTAAATATGAGACACATAT